>QKWP01002204.1:56166-80909 GCA_003550325.1 Gigaspora rosea
TGCTATGATTCTCTAAATTTTACTAACTGATTTATACTTCTCACTCTAAGTAAACTTGTTCAGTATCAAAAAATACACATATTTTTTATTCAGCCTCAAACTAATTTGCAAAATTTGGACTAACCTGACCAAATTTATGATTGAGTTTGAGTTTAGTATAAAGTTTTAATAATAAAATTTAGAGTTTGAGTCTGGTCTGGACCAGACCAAACTCGGACCCAAACCTAGAATCACTAGTTCATATGAACACCAGACTGAACCTGAACATGTTCATGAACTTATGAACTGAACCTGAACTGAACCTGAACCAGCTCTAAAAGTTCAATACTGAACCTGAACCTGAACCTGAACTTGACCTAAGTTCAGTTTAGGTTCATAGGAACACTAGGTATTAGTTGGTCCTTTAAAACTATTGCTACTATACAGTAAAAAAACTAGTTTGTTGCTAATTTTTAAATTCATTGTTTTTAGTTGTCTAGATTAAAAACTTTTTAATAATATAGCCCCTTTTTTAAATTAGATTAATATTTATATGCTGAATAAGTTTACTTAAAAACTGAATATCAATTTACTTAATAAGATTCAAAGATATTGTCATAAAAAAGTTTTTTCTCTTTGTTTTTATTTTGGTAATAGGAATCTATAAAAAGAGTTTCTTATGGTTAAATTCTTAAAATATATACTAATTTGTAATTATTATAGTAAAATAAATAAATAAAAAAGTCAAGAAGCTAATACCCATAAAATAAATTCTAAAGTCTGCTTGCAATATTATTGTATATAAAGTTCAAAAACCTAGAATAATATCAATTCAATCTTTATTTGATATGCATTTAAGTGTTGAAAGATTTTTAACAATTGTAATAGTTCTAAAAATAGGATAAATCTTTGATTATAATTTCTTAAAAGTGATATTTTATATTTTTGTTAAAAAAAAATTATAAAAATTCTAACAAATCAATTAAAAATTATAAAGGGTTTAGTAAATTAATTAAAAACTGTAAAGGGTTAAATAAATTAGTTAGAAATTGTAATAATAATAAAAACTATGGTCAATCTCTTAAAAATGATCTTATTAAATTTTGGAAATAAAAATTTTGACAAGAATTATAATGATTTGGAAGTAGAAAACTATTTCAACTCCTGGCTTTAAAAAACTTCAAATTTTAGATAGTTTGGAAACCAACTTTGTGAAAATATTTTTTATTTTTATTTATTTATTTTTTTTTTAGAAATACAAATATAGTAAAGACATTCAAGCATATTATAAATATTCTAAATTATTTTAATTAATTATTATAATTAAATAAAATGGATCACTAAAAGTTGATTTATAAATTAGAACCAATCAGAGCCTCGAAAGTTTTAACCAATCAATGTATTTTAGGTATGACCAGGTCTTTTACAATCATGTTTATGACACAGCTATTTGCCGCAAATTACGGTAGTTGAAAAATATCCTTGGGCTAATTTTACAAAATCGAGACCCATTGTGCAAAATTGATGCGATAAATCCGTTACAGTATTACAACATAGCATTTATGGAATTTACGTGTTATAACATAATTCATTCTACCATACGCCATAACGCCATAACGCCATAATACCTTACCAACTATAGTTAAGGTTAGGTGCTGTTTTGCAGAACAACAATAAGGAACCAATGAAAGAACTTGAGGCCATAGTTTTTTTGGAGCATATTTTGGCTTAGAGAAAGGGTTAGTGTCTCGCTGTTAAATTAGGTAAAAAAAAAAAGAACTTTAATAAAAACCAACATTTCGCAAGGAAAACTTTTTTTAGTCGCAGAAAACCAGTTTAATAAGAACGATTTTGATTGGTCAGCGAAACTTTTTAGGGTGGTACGTATTACGGTATTGCGGCGTGTTACTGCATATAATATTTACGGCAATCATGTGCCAACTATATTACTTTATCTTTCCATATTGAGTTTTATTTAACTCTTTCATAATGATTTTTTACTTTAAACAGAATTTAAATACGGTAGCTTTTTTTTTATGGTATATAAATTTGGCTATTTAATTCAACCAATTGACGCAAATTTTATAACATATTCACCCAATTCTTGGTTACGGCATTGCATTACGGCATTGCATTATGGCACTAATATTTACGGCAATTAAACGCTATGATATAATTAATTCTACCAGAGAAAAAGTTGCGTAATGTCGTAATTCAATAATTCTACGGCCAACTATATCTAAAATATGGAACAATAAGAATTATTTGCTATAATGAAGAAATATCAGTTATATTTTAAGATACAAGTGTTAACTTAGAAGCGAAAACTGTCTTTCCTTACAAAGCATATAGATACATTAGCCCTATTATTTTATATCGATATGCGTCTGATAATTTTCAAATAAAGTCAGAAGCTCAAAATTCTATTAAAATTAGGGTAAATACAGTGTAAGATTTTTAACAAAATTAATAATTTCGCGGACATTTATAAAATATCCGGTTTTGATCAATCAACTAATCCAGATTTAGAACAAATTTTAGATTCATGAATATATCTGGATACTGGTTGAACTTTATGTCCACGGTCATGAAAAATTTAATATTTATTAATAATTGGGATATCGATATTGCGATGATGATAATAAGTTTTTTTATACAAAAAAGGTTTTTTTTTATTTTTTTTAATGCGATTTATTTAATTGTAATTTATGAAAATCATATGATAAAATAAAATTCACATGCGACAAATCATGTTACTGGTACATACGCAAGTATAAGCATGAAATAAACATGATCACACACAGCCATTCCTTATTGTAGTGCCACGTCTTTGTCGGATAATGTCAAAGCATTCGTTTCTTTTTTGTCTGATCAAACGTTGCTTCGCTAAATTTTGTATTTAAAATATTTATTTTATTGATTTTTTATTTATACGTATTCCAGAGTATATAATAATAAAAGTTCAGAGAGACAAGAATAGATTACATATTGAATATGACATCTGTCACATCTTGTGATCCATTAATTCGTGATGGTGAACCTTACATTCGGTGGATACATATTTTATTTGGGGCTTGCGTATATGGAAAACAAGAGATGACTAGTATCTTATTCGGTAATACTTTGGCATTTAGGGATATGAGCGTTTCTTTAGTTCTGGTCTGCCTTTGTTTCGTTTTGCGGAACGTCTTGTATAAGCATTTATTTTCAAAACCATTTTAACATGAAATTAAATAGGTTATTTATCCATATTTTGTTGGTTAAATGCACAATTTCCGTAAGTTTATTTTTTATTTTTTCCTCATCATTCATATTTGAATTATTTTTGAATTTGTAATTAATATATTATCTATTTGTTTTAGACAGCTTTTGAAAAATTATCGAAATAAGTCCGTTGACGGACTTAGTTTACCATTTATGGTGAATTGGTTATTGGGTGATATAACAAACCTACTTGGCTGTATTTTAACAAACCAATTACCATTCCAGGTATCGAAATCATAAGCTATTAAAATTATCATTTTATTTAAACAAACTCTTCACAAAAAATTTATATACGTATTTTATTTGATTTAGACATATCTCGCCACATATTTCTGTATTGTGGATCTTATATTATTCTATCAATATTTTTATTATAAATGGTTTCGTTATTTGTATTCATCAGACGATATTCCGGTTAATTCTGGATATACTTTAAGAGATTCTTTAAGAAATACTTTAGGAGATTCTTTAGAATTAAGACCACCCTCAAAGCGAACAAATGAGACACATCAAAGAGTGTAGGCTTTCTTCTTTTAATCTTATTTCAATTATTAGAGTTATTATTAAATTTTCTTTTTATTATTAATATTATTAAAATAATAGTTCGACAATGGTCTTTGCTATATTATTTTTCTCTTTTTATTCAACCTCTACAATAACTTCATCAATCTCTACATCTCATTCAACTCATCTTTTGGAACGAACAGTGAATGCTATTAATGAAACTGATGTAGATTATATAGTTCCATCAAAATCGTTCTTTGAATATCATGCTGAGTATATTGGAAGAATATTTGCATGGACTTGTACCGTATTATATTTGACAAGTAGAATGCCTCAAATATGGAAAAATGTCTGTTTGTTTACTTATTTTTTTTATGTCAAAAATTTTTTCTTTACTTACAATACATAACCTTTAATATTTTCAAACTACAGTACAAAAGAAGATCAGTTGAAGGACTTTCAATTTTTATGTTTGTATTTGCCGCATTAGGAAATTTAACATATACTATCTCAATATTTTCAAGCCCACTGGCTCATACGAATCCAACTTATTTAAAAGAAAGCTTTCCTTATGTATTAGGTTCTATAGGTACCTTAATATTTGATTTAACTATATTTTTACAATGGTATTATTGGAAGGATCGTGGTAACTTTGAATTAATTAAAGAAGATGTTGATAGTGTTGAATATAGTAGACTATCGCTTGGTGATGGTGGATTCAGTAATAGTGTTGATGGAAATGATGAGATTTAATTTAGTTTATAATGAGGTTTGCTCGAAAAGTTCTTTTAGTGTTATAATCTTTAAATTTTTTACATAAATTTTATTTTATTATAAAATGTATTCAATAAATAAAAATAACTTTCACATTTAAGTGATAGTTATATAGTTTTCGGTTTGACGTTAATATAGAATCTTATACATGAATTATAATTGTAACATGTACGTTTTAGACTATCTTGAATAATACTATTATTGTAATTGTAGAATTACAACAGCTATGTTATTGTAGTTTAGTGCGGTGTCAATCAATACCCTTCAAACTTAGGTAATTGTTTGTATCGATTTGGGTTTTGCACTTTCATTTCTTATCTTGCGACATTTAGGATAACAATCTTTCCTATTATCAAATTGCCAAGATCTGTCTTTTCTTTTAAAATAATATTGTTAAATTATTCTTCACAAGAAGCTTCTTTTTTGCTTTTTTTTTTAATAACGGATAATAACCAACTATGGGTATCATTGTAAGGCCGAAATAATTAATACATGATCATCTATAAAGGAGGCTGTTGGAAAATCGCTGGAAGTAATATAATTAGACCTCAAATTTTATGGAAACAAAAATTAACATATAATTGCCACTATCTGGACCAGATAGTGCTGAAGCAACACAAGAATGATGGTAGTATTCCACAAGGATAGTATATGTGCATACTAGAAAATTAACTATTCTATAAATAAGATATGATATCTATTTCATTCATCTTTTTGTAAGGGGAAAACTAAATAGAATCTCGTTAAAAATGCTATTATTCAATCCTGTTCTCTTTTCTGCGTGGGATACACGTTTCTTCCTTGGGAATTAGGGTTCTGCAAATACTGGGCTAGAAACAAGAAAATTTTTCTCATATATTATAAGATTAATTCTCACACGCAAACTCGCGCGAGATAAGTTTATCTCGCAAAAGGTACACCTTCTATGCCGGACAGGTACTATTAAAAATTAATAATGTGCACAGACATGGACACTATACTTCCGTGTCCAGCACTTGCAAAAATGTAAACGATATTTTAACGTGTTTGTAATTTATGTTACACGTGATAGAACAATTTCTTGATCACCTTACGACTTTATTAACTGTTGAAATTAGGTTAACTGTTAGGGTGTTCTCAAACACCTTATTCAACGAGCAACATCTCGATCACTAGCTAGAGTCCAGGGTTGGTAATGGAGCCAATGGAGCTCAATGGTTGTGCGAATGGAACTCAAAAAACTAGTATCCATTGGCTCCATTCAGAGCTCCATTGGCTCCATTCGCAGCTCCATTGGGCTCCATTGAGCTCCATTGCCGACCCTGCTAGAACCATATTGACTAATGAATAGGTATATACTCATAATGACGCCAAGTAGTAATTTATGACCTATACTAGCACAATTATGTCACGTGTATCCGCTTGTAAAAATATAAATAACAAGATTCTGTAACTTATATTTCTGCATTTTATGTACCTAAAACTGTTTCTTTTTATATCTCTTTACTCTTTTTCTAATTTCAAAATCTGTAACTAAATACAAAAAACTTTATATAATATCAGATCGCATGAACATTAAATTTCAAATTATCCTTCTTATTCTTGTACAAGTTTGAATAAAGCCATCTGAAAAGCAAAAATTTAAAATCTAAAACTGCTCAACTTTCAAAAGAAGGCACTAATGATTCTGGTTTATTTACTACTCCATTTAAAGCCACATGAACACACATGGTTGGCAATATTAAAAAGTTGCTAATAATATCTGTCTATAGTTTTTGCTAAATATTTGATAATCATCTTGATTGTAGTATTGATGATGTTAATAAAATAAAAACCTATATATTCAAATTATTGGTGACCACCTTACATTATTTTCTATTTCTTTTATAGACCAAAAGAAGTTTATAAGTACTCTTGTATACAATATTATTAGATTTAGACCATTTCAATAAAAATTTCTTTCCAAGAGAATAAAATTCAAGAAAATGATTGATATACTATAGTATTAACATCTTATCTAAAGATTATTTATAGTTTGAGTTAATTAATATGGAAAGAAAGTAGAAATCTGAATAATCATAAAACAGAAAAAACAAATAATGCCATACAACTAAAATTAAACCTATTATATCTATTAAGAGAATAAAGATTTATAATTTAAATATTAAAAAATATTTTTTATTAAATTTATAGAACAATTCATTATAATAATTTTATACTTATTCTTAGATACAACCCTTTTAAACATTACTAAATAACATAATTATATGTTAAAAGATTTAGAAGAAATATATAAGAAAAATGTAATCTTATAAAAATAGGAAAAATTCTGTTAACAATTGAGTATTTTAAAGAATTTATTAAAACAAGTTGAAGAAATATACAATTAAAAATAATAATCTATATTAGAGATGGAAATCAATTTTAAAAATTACAATTAATGATTAAATTTCTCAAAATTATTTTAGAAAATTTTATTAATAATATTAGTAATAATAATATTCTAATTTGTTGGAATTAGTAGAAATAATGGTTTTGCTTATTTATATACAAATCAGGATATTATTAATTAATTTTCCTGTGATTTTGATATAGTGATTAGGGGATTATAGATTTAGCAATAATAATCAGCATAAAAATTCTTTGCTAATAACAAAGATTTTATATAAATTATACTATATATTTTATTTAGAAAGAATCAAAATTTATATATTACAAAACGTTAATTTTAATATAAAACAAACTCCTTAGAAAAAATATACAAAAAAATATCTATACAAGATAAAATTTTATATTATATATAATTTTAAAAAACTTTTTAAATATAAATTATATTATCATATCAGTTTACTTTTGGAATTGGCCAATAACTTCTGATCCACTGGTCCATTTTAGATGATTAACTACCAAAATGTTCATCTCAATGAGAGGATTCTAATGAGCCAAAATCATTAAAATCCAATTACAGGATTCCAAGATAGTTTGAATTTTATACAAATTAAATAGTAAAATTAAATTTTTAGATAAATATTTCAATCTTGAATAACTTCTGATCCACTAGTCTATTTTGGATGATTTAACTACCAAAATGTTCATCTCAATGAGACAATTCCAACAAGCCCAAAATTATTAAAATCCAATCATGGAATCCCAAGATAGTTAAGAATTTGTATAGTCAGCCAATCAAATTAGATATGGGTTTTATATATAAACATATGGGCGGATTTATTTCCATGTAATTATTGAAAATCTGCCCTCTAATTGGTTAATTTGTTTAATGTAATAATAAAAAGTGATACATACTTTTTCGAAGCCACACAATTTTTTGTTTAATATAGTGGTATGAAATTTTGTGCTTATATTCAACAAGACTTCAGCTTCAATAATCCTCACTGATTCTACGATAATTTTTTTTAGGTGTAACTTTTGCTAGCAACGATAGCAAAGGGCTCACTGCGCAAAAATACAGGGCCAGGTGTGATATGTGGCAAAAATTTTGCAAACTGACGCCAAATCTTTTATCTAAAACTATGAAGAGTCAAGCTGCTCCAAGTTTAAAGGTAGAACTCAAATTAGATGATCAGCTATGTCAATAACATTCGACAAGACTAGATCCCGCAACTGTTTTTAAGATTTCACAACTGTTTTTAAGATCCCGCAAGCATAAAAACTTAGTGATCAACTTTGTCATAAACATTATACTGAGTTGGTTGTAATTGATAGACATTTAAGCATAAATAAAAAACAATAATATAGACAATATAAAAACATAGAGGCTATGTGCAGTATATGGCAAAACATCTTTAAACAAGTTATTTGGAATACAAGAATAGTTTCGGTATTGTAGTATAAATTTATTCATTCAATAAGGGCAGTGTCAATAATCACCTGATTATTTTTTATCAGAGGCCTACCCTCCTATTTTTAATATATATAGAGTCAGGTTCTTATATATAATTTCAACTTTTTTTACCCTCTCCCTAGAAAATCACCTGATTTTTGTCACTTCCCTAAGACCTTACAAAATTGATTATTTTTTTTTTACTTCATATTAATATTTACTAATCTCAAAACAAAAATATTATTTACTAGATATATAGTCAACAAAAAAAATAAAAATACTAGATTTTAGATAATTTAGATCAAATACGTATAAGCAATATTGTTTAGTCTAATATGAACTAAAGTTGAAATGCGTCTCTAGTAAAGGTGATGACAGAAATATAGAATCGAATTACTATTTAAAAATATATAATTAAATAAAGTTTCACTAATAATAAATTGATAATAAAATCATTTGACAATAAAATTGTTATCAATATTAATTACATCTTGATTGACAAAATGCCACTTTATTAATTTGATTGGTTAAGGTCAAGATTTGATCATCATATGTGATAAAATCGAATTTGTGACAATATTGAATGGAAACAAATCCGCCCATATGGAGTGCTCCGTATTAAAAGGGCCCATTTTTACATTTATCTCATTTTGAGATAATCGAGCTTAACCACTTGTTTTGATTTTCGGACTGATCTGGGATTAATTAAATTTCACTATTTTGATTGGTTAAAGACGGCATGTGACTATCGGATAATCTCGTGACGTGTTGGCTCTACGCAGCCTCATGTAATTTTTCTTTTTACATTATCTTGATTTTTTATTATGCAAATCGACTTTCATTAATAATTGAAAAATATCAGTCATGTCAAAATTTACATGAATTTGATAAAAACTCATTTTTCAAAAAATTGTAAAAATGGGCCCTTTTAATACGGAGCACTCCATATGATTTACATATAAAACCCAATATCTAATTTGATTGGCTGATGATACAAATTCTTAACTATCTTGGGATCCCGTGATTGGATATTAATAATTTTGGGCTTGTTGGAATCGTCTCATTGAGACGAACATTTTGGTAGTTAAATCATCCAAAAAGGACTAGTGGATCAGAAGTTATTCAAGATTGAAATATTTATCTAAAAATTTTAATTTTACTATTAAATTTGTATAAACTTCAAATTATCTTGGAATCCTGTAATTGGATTTTAATGATTTTGGGCTCATTAGAATTCTCTCACTGAGATGAAGTGGATCAGAAGTTATTCAAGATTGAAATATTTATCTAAAAATTTTAATTTTACTATTAAATTTGTATAAACTTCAAATTATCTTGGAATCCTGTAATTGGATTTTAATGATTTTGGGCTCATTAGAATTCTCTCACTGAGATGAACATTTTGGTAGTTAAATCATCTAAAACGGACCAGTGGATCAGAAGTTATTGGCCAATTCCAAAAATAAACCGATATGTTACTAAGTTATTATTTTTTTTAAATTGATCTGAATTTTGAGTAAAAAAATTAATTATTAAAAAAGTAGTTAAGTATGTTAAAGAAAAAATAAAGAGAACTATGAAAGCAAATAAGCAAATTCATAAAATAAACCTTTTATTTTTATTTTAAACTACTTGCAGTTGATATTTCATTTAATATTACTTTTGGAACTTTTAATTAAACAATTAAAATACTTATTTTGAAACAACAAATCTATTATAATAATTTAATTTTGTATTTTATAGTTTATTATTTAAGCTCTTTTAATTTCTTTTTAAACCTGGTTCTGTAAAACCTCCTTCTTGTAATAGAAAATTTCTTATACAGTACCAGACAACAAAAAATATTCACTTTTTATAAAAATACTTATAATTTAAAAAACAAATACTCTAATTTGCCATGAATAAACACACACTTTTTTTAAATTTTAAACTCAAATATCTTGATCACTATCTAATTAACTTTTATAAAAAATTTTTTATTTGAATTCTATAAATTTATAAAATTTCAATAAAAAAATTTATTAGATTTGATTAAATATTTGTCAAGATATTTGAATTTAAAATTTTAAAAAAGCGGGTATTTATTCATAGCAGTTTAGGGTAACCAAAAAATCCGACTTACAGATTTATTGCTTTTAGTCTAAGCTACAATTTAAAAAGTTATTAAAGCTTAAAGTTTATATATAATCAATAAACATATAAAAAATTAGTTTATCTTAATTTTTAACAACCAGAAATTGTCACGCAAATTCAACCAATCATATTTAAGTATAAATTTCAAATTTTAGTGCTTTTATAAAAAAAATTGGACGTTTTTTGCTATCTGGTACTGTAAAAATAATAATAATAAAAATTATGATTTAGAATATCATAAATTTTACAATGATACAATGATGCATAATTTAAAAATATCAAGCAGTTAGTTAAAAGATTATATAGTCAGACCTTTCTAAATGCATAGATGAAGGGCCTATAAAAACCATGCATTTAGAGAGATATGTATTTAGACAGGTATGCATTTAGAGAGGTATGCATTTAGACAGGTATGCATTTAGAGAGGCATGTATTTAGAGGTATGCATCTAGAGAGGTATGCGTTTAGAGAGGTATGCATTTAGAGAGGGTATGCATTTAGGCTGACTGTATAAGGAAAGATATTAATATCCAACATTATGAAAAACGTACAATGGAACTCAAAATACACAATAAAATTTCCAGAACTTCAATATTTTTGGGTTGTTTTAGAGCATTGGGTTAAATCTAAATCACCAATAAGAGTTCAATCATTGAGTATCGGCATTGTAAGATTACTATTCATTTCTAACTTCACTATGAATGCGTCATTGAATAACGCCGATATGCCTTTATTGATGATTTTTTATTTATAATGAGCACTTTGAGTCTTAGTATTCATTTAAGTCATCGAAAACGGCACTGCCATTCCTGAGATAAAAGCATGTACTGTGCATGATGGCAAACGAACATTTTCTTTCGTAAATTTAATTTTTATTATTGCAACAACATTATTTCGAGAACTGTTGATCAGTTTCGATGATTTTGATCTTAAATAAATCTTAAGCGCTTTAAGGTTTATTGCATTCATTTAAATCAAGTCAATGATAATGAATCAGCCATTTTCAAATTGCATAAATATAATAACTTTCCAGATATAATATCAAAAAACTACTCGTTTAAGTGCTATAGTTGTAATGAATGGTATTGTGATCAAAACATAATTTTTATCATTCGTAACAATTTGTTTGTATAATTGCAAATTTAAATGTAATTTTTTTTGCTACTGTAAATATTGTCTCATTTTGTTTTTAAATGCTTTTTATCGAATAATTAAATGTATTGTCAAAACGTACAGTATAAAATATTTATGGAAAAAATATTAAAAAAGGACTCACTTTTTTTTTAAAATTAAAATATTAATGACACACGTACTTTGAGTTAACATATGGAATGTGTTATGCATTAAATGAGCCCAATTTGACAGGCATTAGAATAAGTATCAATTAACAGAAAAAAGTGACGTTTAATGTGATCAATACACAAATTTTATATGACGAAAAGTGACGTAAAATGTACTTTCCAGCTAGTAATAATCAGAATTCAATCAAATCAATTTTTTTTTTTTTTTTTTTTTTTTTTTTTTTTTTTTTTTTTTATTTTTTTTTTTTTTTCAAATTTTAATATTTTGATCGTCTTTAATCAGCATTATCATCATTAATATTATCATTATATAACGTACAGTATGCATGTGGGGGGCTAAAGCATTTATGCATGCATTCAAGTATCATATATTTTTGTCGAGGGAACAATTACAGTTACTGTATTTGCACATTTATTTCATTAAAGTAGAGAATGCTACCGGTATATACAACCGTACTAGCAATATCCCGCTATGAATAAAAAAAAGTCAACAATTCTCCATCAATTCTTCTATAGTTAGAGTGAAATCAACCACAATTGATGATTGCTTATGTACTAGGTAGGAGCACTTAAATCACAATAAATATTGAGTTGCAGACCTTCTATATTAATCAAATGATATATATCTTGGAGACTTGGTTTGATTGGACTTTTATTTAGGTTTCTAAATTTAACCTTTTTTTCTGCAATGTATAAATAAATATATAAATAAATAAATAATGCTAATCCTTGAAACGTTAAATCCCTCTAGAATCGTTTACATAATCGTCATTTAATAAATTGTTTTAATTAATATGGTTACTTAACATGATTTTATATTACTACATAATACGAAAAATTTGATATTTCTTTGACTATTTATCGTAATTATAATTATTATTTTTCGCGGTTTGCAAAATTCTGTAAATTTTGCAGATTATCAAAAAAAAAAAAAAAGAAATCGCAAGCGATTTCTCGATTTCTTGAAATACCCCGATATCTGAGTATGAAATTGTCATATCGGAGTAATTTTTAGCTAAAATCGCAAGTGATTTCTTTTTTTGATGATCTGACCGTAATAATTAAACTATTCTTTGAATTGCAGAATTAATGCAGTGTTACCAATACGTATCAGATATCGGTACCCTTCGTACGTACGAAACGACTGTAACGTACGTGTGCAAATTATTCAATAAGTGCTTGGCAATCAATACAGTATTGAGAAATGTTAACGTTAATAATTATATCTAGTAATTTACAGAATTAATAAAAAAGAAATATTGAATTTCATTATTATTACCCTTAAGAAGTAATTGATTATGCGATTATCAATGAGAAGAATATTTTTTAAAAACATAATGGTTTGGATCCGAAGTTTCAAATTTAAAGGAAATGCATTGAGATATTTAAAATAAATGCATTAATATGTACAAATAATATATTAGTTGCATTTATAACTTGTTAGAGATAACATCAAAATAAGTAATTTTATAATATCCGAAAATTAAAAATTTAACATAATGATTTTTTTTTTATATTCTGGAGAATCATATTGATAGTATAAAAAGCCAAGTGCTCAAATTTGAACTAATGATAAAATAAATTTTTTTATTTTTCGAGATTTAGATAATACCATTGTGTAACATAAGTAATGTATTATGCGTAAATTAAATGCACTTATACAGTACGTTAATTCGTTAAACCCATAATTGGGAATGTTCTGCACTTTATTTCTACTTTAGTAATTATGCAAAAAAATTACTTGATTACCTTTTTTTAGTGATGTAGTGAAATTGCTAACAAACATTAATCCGGATATGTGACCCCGTACACAAATGAAAATTGAAAGAATTAAGTATTGGAAAGTATGCATAAAAATAGAGGATACCAAGATACCAAGATACAAAACTATTAGTACTGTACCATAGAATTAATGCTACATAACATCATTACTGTATTATTATTGGATATATGCTAATAAGAAAATTTTTATCGTTGTTCGGTTAGTTATTTTCAAAATGTAATTCATAATTTTGTGTACAGAATTTTCTCTTAATTCTGTAACAAAATAAAAATCCTAATGTTAAATTGTTTGTGTAAGTTTAAACAAAAGAGTAATTTACATGTAAATATATGTTATGAATTTGTTTATATAAATCCCTCGTAGGCGGTTTTTGACTATTCAAGATTTGGTCTTCGAAATCCGACAATTACTATTAAATCATCTACTAAATTTGGTTCATATTTCAATTTTTGAAACAGAACCCTGAACGATCGCGTTGAACGCATATTCACGATATCATTTACATATACGAATACAGTATATTACGCATATTCACGATATCATATATATATATACTAATACAGTATATTACACACTCCTTTTTTTTTTACAATTCTTCATCAGAATAAACTTTTATTTCGTTTTGATAACGAAATAATATTTTATTTGAGATTTAATAGTATTTACGAAACAGTCTTCACCCAAATTTACGTATTTAAGAAATTTTTGTTTTCTTAATAATCTTTATAAGATGTCTTCAAAATCTTCAATTCGTCTTTTCGTCTGCACCTTATTATTCGCTCTCCTTATCATCCAAGCTATCGCAGTTCCCTTACCGAAACATTCTCATTCCCATAAATCAAAATCCGCTTCAAATGCTCAAGCACCCATTGCAAATGTCCAAACATCTGCATTAGACACCACTTTAGGTGTCCAATCATCAAAATCCACCAAATCAACCGGCAAATCTTCGACACAAAGTTCAGGTCAAGGGAAACAATTTCAAGGAGATGCTACATTTTACAATACAGGATTAGGTGCATGCGGTATTACAAGCAATGACAACGAATGTGTAGCTGCATTGTCATCCGAAATATATGATAAATTAATCCCAGGCGGAAATCCAAACCAATGTACCGCTTGTGGTAAAACTTGTAACGTATGTTATGAAGACAAATGCACTGATGTGACAATTGTTGATAGGTGCCCTCACTGTCCTAATAATGGCATTGACTTGAGCCCAGCAGCTTTTAGCAAACTTGCATCACAAGCTGTAGGACGTATACCAGTTACTTACACTTGTAATTTTTAAATTAATTGAATGAAATCAAATTTTAGTCAATGGATTTATTGTAATGAATTTCTAATAAACTGTAATGATTTTGAAATAATGTAATAAATTAATAAAGTGAATTACTTGATGTATTTTCAATATATTCATCAAACTTTGTTACGATTACCGATGATCCGATCTTATCAGATCAGCCCAATCGCTATCAGAATTTTTGTAATAATAATAATAATTATCATCTGCCCGTTATTTGGCAGCTTACGTAATCACTACCAAAAACTCGAGTCATTTAGCAAGCACAATCGTCGTAAACCACCGGATAACACCGTTATTGTATACTACGCAGCCAATAACTTGTTTATCTGGCAGCGAATTTAATGTGTGTCATTTTGGGTCCCGAAGGGACCCAGAAGCTGACATATTAAATTCACAGCCAGATAATGAAATTATTTTACAAATAATTTCCGTTATTGGCTGCTTCGCATCCAATAACTATATATTATTATTGTCCCAAGCGTAGCGAGGACTCAGTAAACTTGAATGATCAAATAATTATGGTTAATTATACATTCACAAACATTAAAGTGGCAATGTTGGTCCGAAACTACCAATAGGTTCCCGTGATGATTTGCTGTCAGTGTACAATAGACCGTTTTCGGTGTTACACATGTGCACTATTTTGCAAAAATTATGTATTCATATTGCTTGTTTTCGCTTCGGACCTATATCAGATTCTGATTTCCTAGTTATAATATTAATAATATCATGAATCAGCGTATTCATTAATCTTATATTTCTGGTACGGATAATACTGTATTAAAACGAATTATGCATATAGTAAAAATTCTCAAAATAGCGGGCATGAGCGTTATTTTGAAATCTCACCCCCTAAAAATAGCATAAGAGATTTCGAAATTACGACCATGCGCGTCCCGAAATAACGCGCACACCCCTATATATTAATATCATGTTACGTGTATATTAAAACAAATTGACCTTAATACGCAGTTCAAAAAATTAACCTATATTCAAAATAACGCCCATGGGCGTACTCGAAATAGCGCGCAGATGCCCGCTATTTCGGTAACGATAATATATGAAATATTACCGTTTAACGCTGCATATACAGTAGTACTCGGGGTCCTAAACCCTCGGTTTGAAAATTGATTATAGTACCCGGGATACACGTACTTTGTATAGAAATCGCTACTATATTTGGAGAATATTCATATGAAAAGTATGCGGGTCTTATTCAAGAAACAGACGGGTCTCGACCACAGAGAGTTAATATTTTTGTGAGAATAGTTTATGCAGTACTAAGAGATAGATTGCATTTTCCGAATTTCAAAATATATATTTATTATAAACATTTCTATAGCATACAATCCATTAATCTGTATATTTAGTCATGAATTTTATAGATCCGAGTTAAATAAACACCAATTAAATTCCTTGTCTTTATTTAGTAGTAAACCTGCATTCATCACGTTGAGTTACAGATCTGTACTTTTAGGTAACCAGATAATCTTAATTGAGAGTAAGAAACCTTAACTTTGTGCTGTAAAACAACTTTAATGAACAAAGAGAAAGGTATATGCATAGGATAATTATTATCTTTCTTTTCGAATTATTTATGATGAAACATGCATATCAGCCGTTAATTAGTTATACAGCATTAACGATGATTACAATATTTAGCTCCACCCCTTTATGAAAATAAATAATGTTTGAAAATTCTATTTTTATTTGTCTTTTTTTATTAATTTCATTTTTTGTTTATATGTTATATGTTATATTAGAGAGGATATTTGTAATTATATAATACCATGCTAACATCTTTAATTTAATGTGTGATATATATATATATATCAGTTCATATCACGATACTATTGTTATCTAATCCTTTCTAAATACAAAATATAGAAAGTTCCTTATCCGGATATTAATATATTATGAATCAATGGTCCTAGGAAGAAAAAGTCAGTATATAAATTAATATATTTCTTAAAAATTGTATTATGCCTTCTAAATTTAATTAATTTAAAAAACCTACGGTTTTTTATATCAAGGATTTGTTTTTAGACGAACAGGAAAAACAATATCAAAAATTTTAAGGCAATTCGCCAGAGGCATGACGTGATGATTCGACAAAATATTTAATTAGAACTTTTAGGATTTAGTGGTATTTTATTAAATAATTTATTTATTGTGGGGGATTATGCTGAAAATGGATTATGCTGAAAATTTGGGGTCTCTATTTAAACCTATAATACTACCAAAACCCACATATATTCTTTTATTAATAAAACTATAAAAAAAAAACCACAAAAAAGGCCCTAAAAAAATTTACAATTTTCATAATAAAATTTTCAACATAATCCCCAAAATTTATTAACCCGGAAGTTATTAATTTTTACAACTGTGAAACTACTGCAAGGGGTTCAAGAGGCTTAAAACTAATTAATTGTTTTACTTCGCTTTAAACTAAACCCTTAAAACTCTTAAAGATTCCTTAAGAGAGAGGCTTTCAATATATGTCATTACAAAATATGATTCTTTTTATTTATGCGTTTGTTTATATTAGTCAGGTCACCTTATGGTCATATTTAGATTGAGCATTATTGTCTCGATATTTGTGGCGTCTCGATCATTTATTTGGTGATTTACGGCGCAGCTTCGTCTAAGTTTCGGGAAATTCACATCTTGCCCGTAACAGTAGGTTTTTCGAAACTTTGGTGAACATATCTCGGCAAACAGCTCATCCAAAATTAATAAATTTTTTTTTTTATTTTGAATAAAAAATTGTATCGATTTATAATATATGGTTGTCGAGATGTCTTTGCTAAACGTTGAAAAAAATTATATTTGCTTGTATAAGTTACACGAACCTTAATTAGGGGACGAGCAGATTATTTATAATAATATTTTACCAAATTAACTTTAGATTAGGGTCATATTATAAGTTATATATAAGCAAAATTGCTTTCCCGACATTTTTAATTAACCCATAATGGTAGGTTTAGACTGCCGTTTTTTTGTTATCGCTTTTCTTTCTTGATTTGCTTCGATCAAAATTCTATAATTTGATTGGTCAGATGTCACGTGGTTCTACTCACATAATGCAAAAATTACATTCTTGATATCTTTATAACCTTCTAACCATAAATGCATTAAAAAGGTAATTCTAAATCTCGCTCCGCTTTACCTAAATTAGCAAACGTGATTGGCGCAACAAGATGGCTAGCCAATAAAATTTGCCAATTTTGGTCATACAAATATCGTATCTTCCCCATGACCAACAGTACCAGATTAAATCTTGATTACAAATAATGACTCGATATATATAGCAGTTTTTCCATGACAAATGCGAAGACTTGCTAATTCTATCTTAATAGTTTCAGGTTTAAATATCTTAAAATCAAATCTTTTACATTTAAATTATTCTAACCTTTCAAGTTTAAAATTTTTTCATAACTTTCAGAAAAATTCTAGTATCATGAAGACAAATATCTTAGTCTATACTCCTCAAAAGGACACTCAACCCCAACCGAATATTATTAACCATTTAAAATCTATTATAGGAAATAATTACGATGTAATTCACGTTGATTCTAAGGCACTGAGTGATGAGCCGTGGAAGGATACGATTTGTTGCTTAGTTGTGCCTAATGGAGATTTTGGTCTTTATCATGATGAATTAAAAGATAAAGTGAATGAGAAGATTAAAGATTATGTTTTTGGAGGAGGGATGTATTTGGGATTTGGTTCTGGTGCTGCATATGCTACAAAAAATTTAGAAAATCATAAAGATCAGAATAACCTTGATTTCTTCTTGGGTGTTCATAAGAAAATAGAACCGTCAACTGGTTCAAGTACGATCGCGGAATTGACACCACTGTTGACAAATCAAAATAATGAATCTTCAACGCTCTCACAGCAGATTCAATTATTCGCTGACAATACTTTTGGATACTTTGAAGATGTTGAAAATTTTTTAAATATTAAAACTCTGGCACGTTACAAAAATCCATCACAATCAGCGATTATTCAATGTGAAATTGGCAGCGGTAAAGCTATACTTTGCGGCATTGATCTTTACTCTAGTTTAGCATCCGAGCAAAGGGATCAATTTATGCGATTACTACTATCAATATTTGAAATAAAATTGTCGCAATCAGATATTACGGTTCCTAAATTAAGCTCGACTTTTCATTTATCTTCTTTGAGATCTACATTAACTAATCTTTGGGTTCGTGAGATAAGCTCTTTGATGGATTCGGATGGAATTATTAAAGTTGATGATATTTCTTTCCGTTTAATAACTAGTTCTCAGAAATATTCGTCCGAAGAACCAAGTACTGATAATGATAATGTGATAAAAATAAATGTATATAATGAACCACCATCAGCATCAGCTACTCACTTGTTCAACTTTAAAAAATTCTTTGAACATCTTCATAATGATAGGAATGTGTTAATCGGTTGTGATTATAATTCGGATTTTGGATCAACTTTGCTGTATGGTGAAGTGTTAAAAAGCACTCAAACATTATTGGCTAAGTAAGCAATTGGTCAAAGTTGTCTTATTTTGTATTGGGCCGTCGTCAATAGAAATCAGGCAGATTAACATTCAAAAAAAAAAATTAATGCTTTAACTTTTACAGCTCATAGCTCGGTGAATTTTGAAAATATTATCATCATTTAGTAGTCAAGAAAGCTTAATTAGGCCTTAAGCTTTCTTTTAACTATTAAATGAATAATAATAGCTTCGAAATTTATCGAGATATGAGCTGTGAAAGCTAGGACATTAATTTTTTTAAAATACTAATCTGCCTGATTTTTATTGATGGCAGCCCATATTATTATTTATTTTTATACTAATATATATTTTGATAAAAAGCGATTTTAAGTTCACGCAACAATTACCAACCGGATTTGTTTGTGTAGCGACACAGCAAGTTCAAGGACGTGGTCGCGGAAGAAATTCATGGATTTCACCTCCTGGATGTTTACAATTTTCTATTATGTTAAAGCACTCATTAAAAATTAATCCAGGATCTATAGTTTTTATACAATATTTATTATCATTGGCTGTCGTTGAAGCTGTTAGGGCAAAACAAGGTTATGAGGTATTTATTTATTTCTTTATTTATTCATCACGAAATTTTTTAAACTGATAAATATCGATTGTTATTTAGAGCTACTAATCGATTAGTAACACCTCACTGATAGAATCAATATAAATAGAAATCGATAGTTATTGACAATATGATAATTAACAATTTCTATCTATATCGATTTCTATCAACAGGAGTATTACTAATCAATTCCTATATATATATTGATTTCTATTAGATATCGATAAATTTATCGATAATAATCACTCGTTAGTTAGCAAATGATTAGTAGCATCATCAATTATTTTTGATAAAGATATTTAACGATTATGAACACCACTACTGATTATTATCGATTAAATTTATCGATAATAATCGATTAATTGTTAGCAATCATTTTTTTGTCAGTCTAAAAAATTTCCTGATGTTTAAAGGCTTATCACATTGATTGTTACTAGTGTTCCAAATCCACCAGAGCGGCGGGTCATGTAATGATATTTATAACAATGTATGATTATTAATGAATTGATTATTACTCTTTGCAAAATCCTGTGACCCGATCATTTTTTTATACCATGACACAAATCAGAAATCGGTAATCGTTAACGATTTCTGATTTTGCGTCATGGTATAAAAATGATCGGGTTCACAGGATTTTACAAAGAGTAATAATCAATTCATTAATAATCGTGCATTATTATGAAACCCGTAATTTTGCGGGCCGCCCTGATGGATTCCTAGTGTTCCCATCTATAAACCATTTATTCATTTATCTATCAGATGTCCGATACATGATGGATAATTGGTTAAAATGGATTAATAGGTGGATAACCGAATAATTTGATCAATTATTCGGATTCGCTTGACAATTAAAAGTTCTAAAGTAATCATCAAATTATAAGGTAATCGACAATATAAATTAGAGAAATTCTATGTTTATCTGGGTGAGAATAGGAATTCTCTAATTTATATTGATTACTTTGGAACTTTGTAATCCCTATGCTTGGATATACGATATAATAAGATAGATATCCGGTTATAACAGTGGGATGCGGATTAATCCTCTAACCTTTACAATATTTATTAATTTATGCTTAGGATATACCACTGAGACTTAAATGGCCGAATGATATATATGCAGAAATTCCTTTAGAAGGATCTACAAAATCTGAACTTGTTAAGATCGGTGGTGTTCTTGTTAATTCTAATTTTGTTAAGGATGAATTTCTCATAGTCGCAGGTATTTAATTTATAATTTATGATTGAAGTATTTATTTTAATAATAAAAAATCTATTCATAATATTTAACAGGTTGCGGTGTAAATTTAAACAATCCTGAACCAACAACTTCAATTAATCAACTAATAGCAAACTATAATGAATCTGCGCATAGTTCAAAACAATTACCATTTTTTTCACAAGAGCAACTTTTGTCCTTGATTCTTGTAAAATTTGAAAAATTTTATAAAGAATTTTATCAGAATAGTCATGGATATGACCCTTTTTTGGATATTTATTTTAAAAGATGGTTGCATAGGTACTTATTTATTTAATCAATTTATGTCATCAACCAATACTGACTATTGTTTTATTTATATTTAGTGATCAAGTAGTTGTGTTAGAGACACATAATAATCAAAAAGCAAAAATATTAGGAATAACGACAGACTTTGGATTCTTGAAAGCTATGATTATTGATACGAATGAGATTGTTGTGTTACAACCTGATGGAAATAGTTTTGATATGATGAAAGGTTTGATTAGTCGTAAGGCATAGTTCTAGTTAAAATCAAAAAAAAACCCCCGACTTAAATAACTATCAAAAAATGTTATTTTGATTAAATTTTAAATACGTATGTTAAATCGTTTTACAGCAAATGATTGGATTCTTGAATAACGTTGCTAAATTTATCATATAGGCAGTGTTGTAATTCGTTTGCATTATCACAGATCAAGTTGCTAAAAAATTTCATAAATTGATGTAGTCATTAGAACTGGTTCTAGAAGATTTTGAGCCCATTTTCGGATGTTCTAAAGTTCTAAAATTCAATTTTTTTACTGTATAAACAAGTCATTACTGGTTAAATGTCATGTGATCCAATCATCGCCACAAATTATCTGTCCCGAAAATACTCCTTGCCAATAACTTTGCCAACCTTAGTAATTAGGCTGGAGCAGGAGGAACGAAGTGGAAGACCTTAGAGCCTTACTCATAGGATCCGCCCCTGTAATTGTGATAAATTATCGGCAATCACCTGTAAAACCTTTTAATCAGCAATCCGATCATTGAATCGACTCGTTGAATTTTTATTTTATTTTTTTTTTTACAAAAATTTATACACCTGAGCAAAAGACGCAAGAAATGATGCTAGAAGATTAGCTTTGATAACACCTGAAGAACAGTTATCGAAATACGTAGTGAATTAACAAAAAGGCAAGATCAGTGCAAACGGCAAAATTCGATTAATGAAAAAGAAAATGCAGACCAAAAATGATGAACAGATAAATAACTATACAGTATGTTTTTAACATTATACTGAATTTATTTAATTTTAATTCTTTTAGAAAATCAAAATATTTTGTCTCTACTACTCGCCTATCAGCTTTCCGACAATGATCGTAATCTTCAAAAAGTTCGTGATACAATCATAAATCGCATGGCAAAATACTCTACAACCTCACCACAAAATCATTAAAGCAATATATGAAATTGTGGATACAAAGCCGGTAAAAACGCTGCGAATTTTATCACACGCTCAGAAATTGGTTGTTCTTTTTTTAATGGTAAAATTTTATTCAAATTTCTCATTAAAAGCCAGTTCGTTTTCTATTCGATTAAGTTGGTTATTTAATTGATTATCAGACGCCAAATTTCTGATAAATTCGTCAGTTCGTTTTCTATTCGATTAAGTTGGTTATTTAATTGATCAGACGCCAAAATCTCGTTGGTTGCAATATGTTGTATGCTTATTAGAACCGTCCGTGCACAATATTTTTGAAGGTACTTTGGTTCCGCTATCTTCCAAAGACAAGACGTAATAATCCTGTCACCTAGAAACTCTAACATTTCCCAAGCTCCTTTATGTAGGTGACGGCACGTGGCCAGTTTTTTGAACAAAGGGTCTTGGATTTCGGGGACAGGAGGGATGGGTAGTAGGTTGCTTCACTTTCTGAATTGGCTGAAATAAATTAAATAAATCAATTAGTTTTTAGTTTAGCATGAAAAACCTGGTAAATATAATGAATTAGGCCATGCAAAGTTAGTTAATTGGTTTTCATAACCCGGCCGGGTCAAATTTTAAAATATTTATAAGAATTTTTTATATATTTTAAAAAATTTTATAAATTGTTGTATATAAATTAAAAAAAAAAGCCGACTGGCCAGAAAAGTTTCATGTTACGAGAATCAATACGTAAATTAAATTTGCGTGGCCTTATATAATTTTTATAATTACCTAGTCTTGTTCTTTTAGTATTTTGTAATTTTTCCTTTCCTTTCCCTTTTCTCTTTCTGTTGGCTGTGGCTGATGTTCCAACTTCGACATCCTCTGCAACATTTTAAAAAACATTAAATCAATTAAATAAATTTGTTTTTACAATAACTTGGTAAACCTATCCTCTTTTTTACCTTCGTCATCTTCATCACTTTCGATAATTAGTGGAAAGGCCGGTGTAATGTCAGGAGAATTTTTGTACTCAGAGAAATGAGTAAAATTCTCAACTGCTTTTTGTCCGAAGCGTATGAACACGATTTGGTGTTGGATTCCAGTCACGTGCAGCCAATCAGCTATAGAGATCGACACGGATCAGCCCAAGGGTTTGGGTGGGGCGAATAATCTTTTCCGATTTTTCAGGACAGAGTTTGAAGGGTTGGGTGTTGGTATTTATGGCGAATTTTTAGGTGGCTTGTTTGTGTGACAGTTTCACGCCATATGTGGTTTGTGGTCCCGTGATCGTCCTTTGATTGGTGCTTGCTATCGTTGTGTCACGTTTAGGGTTGGGGGCACGGTATTAAAGGGCATGCCTCAGGGGGCATGCCCCTGGTGCATGCCCAGGGCATGCCCTTTGGCCAAAAGGCATGCCCCTATCATGTGATTTGACCATGTGACCTTAAAGGGATATGATTGGACAATTAAGTATACCAGTACCATAGTACAAAATTATAGCATAGCTATAGCCCAAATTTAGTTATTTCTATTTAGTTTATCTAAACAAATTTTGTAAGATTTTTATTTTTTATCAAAAATATTTATAATTTATAAAATAAAATATTGTATCATTTACTATTGTTTTCAATATTTCTTATTGTAAAATTATATAAATAACATCTAACTCATTTTTCTGTAAAAAGATGGGTTAGTAATTATCTATATGATTTATAATAAGAAATATTCAAAAATTAATAATAAATGATGCATTTCATAGTTTGTTAAAATACTTTAATTTTATAAATTTGCTGTAATAATTAGATTTTATTTTGCAAAAAAATCAAGAAATTGAAGATTTAAAAAGCAAATATTATGTTGATACTTATAGTTAATTTAAGATTATAAAAGCTATGTAAATCTATATAAACAAGATAGCATTTCTTAATAAATAGCAGACTAAAGCAAAGTATTTTTTTTAAAGGTTTAAAAAAGATAGTAAAATAAAGTTTAATATATTAATTTATTGGTCAGTTGATTTATATGAATTAGCCAATCATAATCTTTATAGAAGGCATGCCCGGGGCACAAAGGGGCATGCCCTTGTCAAAGGCATGCCCCTCTGGGCATGCCTCAAAAATTTCCCATGCCCC
>QKWP01002205.1:28141-52153 GCA_003550325.1 Gigaspora rosea
GTACAGGTGAGCAAACAAATGCATATAAAAAGCTAGCAACAAACAAAAAATGACACTAGAACTTCAGCTAATATCGCATTTTTTATTACCGGTTTTCGCTTTGGAATGTTTATTTGCTTGAAAAGGCTACTAGTATACAAGAATAAAATTATAACAAAGGGGCTCAGTTAAAAAAAAAAAATATATCGCTCGATTTAAAAAAAACCCACCTGCTTAAAAAACCCACCTGCTCAAAAAACCTCTCCGTTAACATAGTATTAAAAAAAATACATAATTTTTTTCCCTTAATTATAAAACGCCAAAAAAACTCTTATACGGTTGAAGAAAAACGCAAAGCCGTGGAATTGGCTCGTCGAACTTCAAATGCAAATGCAGCAAGACACTATTCTTTGGATTTAGCAATGCTTGGTCGTTGGGTCAAGAAATTTTCTCAAGATCCCTCTTTATCTTCTTAAAGGAACAGCCTAAGAGTTGGCTCTGGACGTCGCGCATTTTTTCCTGAAGAGGAGACTAAACTTTACGAATGGATAACAGAAGTTCGCCGGAATGGTCTTGCAGTCACTTATCTAGCATAAAGTTAAAAATGGCTAAAATTTTGGATAAGAGTGCTAAACAAACAAATGATATGTCTAAAAAGCTTGCAATTAATAAATTCAAGCTCTCAACACACTGGCTTAATCGTTTTTTAAAACGCTATGACCTTTCTCTTCGACATAAGACCAAAATCGCCCAAAAGCTACCAGAGACCTAGAAAATCAACTACTTAACTTTCAGCAGTTTGTAATCTGTCTTCGTCAACAAAACGAATATCTCCTAGGAATGATTGCAAACATGGATAAGACTCCAGTTTATTTCAACATGGCAGGTAGTTTGACCGTGAATTCTAAAGGTGCGAAGACTGTTTATATTCAAACGACCGGAAATGATAAAAATAGGTTCACTGTTGTTTTGACTTGCCTCGCTGATGGTAAAACCTACCGCCCGTTATTATCTTTAAAAGAAAGGTTTGGCCATCAAGTACAGCACTACCTCCAGCCGGTGTAACAGTTTGGTTCCAAGAGAAAGGATGGATGGATGAGAAAGGAATGGATAAATGGATAGCGTATTGGAATAAAAATATGCGACCAGCACGTAATTCAAAAGCTATGCTAGTTTTAGATTTTTTTTCTTGTTAGTATCAACAAACCTTTCAAGGATAAGCTTCGCAAGTATTGGCATAGATGGATGTCGAATGGTAGTAACGGTCTTACTGAAAAAGGAAACTTGAAGTGTGCTGATTTGAATACAGTGTGCCACTGGGTTTTAAACGCTTGGGAAGAAATTTCTGAAGACATTATCATCCGGTCATTCAAAAAATGTGGCATCTCTAACTGTTTGTCAGGAAGTGAGGACCATTTGATCTACGAGTCAGATGAAGATAGTGAAGAAGAGGATTCTGACGAAAACGATGAGGATTCTGACGAATACGAAGACGAGAATTCTGACGAAACCAGAGACGAGAATTCTGACGAAAACGAATATGAGGATTCTAACGAAAATGAAGGTGAGTATTCTGGCAAAGACGATGAAGAGTCTGATAAAGACAAAACCGAATCTGACGATGCCGACAAATCTAATAATAAAATGGGTGAATACTCTAAGTGGCCAGAATGTTTTGTCTATATCGATTGAGTGTGATTTTACATATTGTATGGGGTAAGAATCATTTGAAAATGTATATTTTATGTATTATATAAAAACTAAATTTTATTTATTTTATACCCCTTTAATAAAATATATGCAACAATTTTTTATTATTTGAATTTTTGCATATTAATAATGGTTACAATAATAATAAAGTGTAATAAAACCAATTTTACTGGTTGTTTTGCAGCATGTGTTGTACCTTCTTAAGCATTATTATAGTTATTTATTTCGTTTTTTTTTAACGTTAAAATAAAATAAATAAATACCGGTAGATAAGAACGCCACACGCAATCCGCATCCTGAGATAGTCTAAAAAAAATAAATAAATAAATTAGATAAATAGATAAATAAATAAATAAATCAAAAATAAAAAAAGAACCGTAATTAAAAAAAACAAAAATATAAAATAAAAGAAAATTAAATTAAAAAAAGACAAATAAAAAATAAAAAAAAAATAAATAATAAAAAAACGAAAAAAATTAAAAAATTAAAATAAAAAAATTAAATTAAAAAAAAATCAAATAAAAAATAAAAAAAATAAATAAAAAAATAAATAAAAAAACGTTAGAAAAAATAAAAAATCATAAAAAAATAGATTAAAAAAAATTAAAACGTTAAAAAAAACCAAATAAAAATGTAAAAAAAAATTGTAAAAAACAAAAAAAATAAATAAATAAAAAATGTCAAAAAAAAAATAAAAAATCATAAAAAAAATAAAAAACTATATTAAAAAAAATTTAAAAAATAAAAAAGAACGTAAAAAAAACAAAAAATAAAAAAAAATTTGTAAAAACTGAAAAAAAAAATTAAATTAAAAACCGTTTAAAAAAAAACAAATAAAATTATTTTTAATAAATTATTTTTTATTTAAATATGTACGTTCGTTTTATTTTACTTTAGTTTTTTTATAAATACTGGTACAAGTGTACAAGTTTATCAAAATCTCGACCATTGAGCATATGCAAGTTAACTATTTTTGTAATATGCATATATACAATGGTGGGAATAATTTCCAAGTAGGAAATAAGGTCACTTTGATTAATGCCAGTACTACATTTTTTCCGATATACATAAACGTTGCTGGGAAAAATTTGTTTTCCTAATTAAAAGTAGCGATAGTATTGGGGGTAGCTTATTTTCAGAACAAAAAATTTTACTATTAAGTTTGGTTCGAAAAAGCGAGGTAGCTTATTTTCGGGTCATAGATGATTTTAAGTTTTTTGTTCAAAAACGGGGGGTTGCTTATTTTCGGAGTAGCTTATTTTTGGGAATATACAGTAATACTTTGGCAAGGCATTTCCTTGCGCAGTATTATATAATTTTTATCGATTATTAATGCCTTCATAGTTTATTTTTTCTTTGCTTTTTCTTTGGTTTTTCTTTTTTGTTTTATTTTTCTTGAATGTATAATTTTGGTTTTTGGTTAATTTTGTCGGGTATTTAGTTTTGTCCCCCTATTTTAATCTTTCCCTTGTTTTTATTCTTCTTTATGAGAAGCTCAGAGAAGGAGTTTTTGAAAGAGTAGATTATGAAGCATAGTTGGTTTGTAACTATAGCTAATGAATTTTTTTTGGCTTATATATAAGCCGATGCGGCTGATTGCATCTGGGCGCAAAATTTATTTTGTAGCCGGATGAGGTCAAAGTCTGGAGATTGTAAATGTATTAAAAAGGAATTTTAGTAATAATAAATCTATTAGATTTCAGCAAGACTGCCAAAGTCCTAAAAAAAAATATATATATATATATATATTCATTTGATCGATTAGCACTATCAATCATTGATTGACCTATTGTTGCTCGAGCCCCTTAATTGGTGCTCGATTATTGAACTAAATCGATCAATGATCGATCATAACATAATCGAGTCAATACACTACCTTATATTTACAACGTTTCTTGTCAGATTTTTTCCTTTTCTGGGTAGGCTAAAGCAAGGTATATCACGAAATTACCCGATATATAACCCGGATTAGTCTGAACAAAACAAAGCGAGACGGCAAAAACGAAACCACGAAATATATAAAAAATGGCTATCCAAACCGTCTTGTTTGATTAAGTAAAAGTGTCGGAAATGTGATTTTACTATATAAAAACTGCCTCCTAACCTAACCCTAACCCAACTCTAACCCTAACTGTAACCCTAATTAAAAATCAGAAAAATCAGAAAAATCAGATAATTTCATGATGTACCATGACCTGTGGCTATGTCACGCAACTCATTGTCATTGAAGTACCATATCTGGAAGCGGTAGAGATATTCGACGCTTCACATAGATCTTTTACTATTTGTGATCCTAACATGGTTTCTGCCAGGACCCCGAAGAACTCTGATATAACTCAGATCCAGACTCAAAATTTTAATATAACTTTATACACTTAATTTTATTAAAAGCTTTATACAAAATTATCATATAAGTTCAAATTTACTATAAATTATACAATTTTAGATCTGAGTACCAGTATGATCATGTTAACCACCAAAGCCAAAAACATAATTACACAAAAAAAAGTGCCGAAGAGAAAATCAGAAACCTATCTAGAAAAAAAAGGGCGGTAGTTAACCGTGTTCAAATTCAACAACAAAATTTTTAGTTCTGAAAATAAGCTACCCACACGATCAATGAACGTTGCTATATAGTAAAGTCTAAATTTTACTAAGTAAATCGATTAAAGTCGCATAAGTAACATTGTTCAGCAGATTAAAATACGCGTACCCTGAAAATTTCATACAAATCGGAGAACTTTTTATTATTTGACTTTTAATTTTTACGTTCAACAGATTTTTTTTTTTTATAAAAAAAAAACTGTTGAACGTAAAAATTAAAAGTCAAATAATAAAAAGTTCTCCGATTTGTATAAAATTTTAAAGTACGCATATTTTGATCTGCTGAACAATGTTACTTATGCGACTTTAATCGATTTGCTTAGTAAAATTTAGACTTTACTATGTAGCGACTATAATCGATTGACCAAAAATCGCTTTATAAGTTACTCTCGATTTTTTTTTTGCATATTTATTTATTGTTTATAACATATTTAATTATCGTCTACAGCATATTTATTTATTGTCTACAGCATATTTATTTATTTATTTTACTTAATAAAGTTTTGTATTCAAAAATAAGCTACCCTTTTATTGTGCTTTAAATTACTTAAAATAGTAAATAAGCTACCCACGGTTTTTTTTTTGTTAAAAATCAGCAAAAAAAGGTAGCTGCAACATACGGTATATATCGATTTATATCTACTTAAAAATTTTCCCGATGTATATATAGTATTGTTATACAAAAAAAGATCGTACTTGTTATAAAGAACGTTTTTGTTATACAAATAAACATCTAACTTTTCAAAAAATTACCAGTTGGTTATACAAATTTAAACATACGACATATGGAAAAATTATATATAAGTCTATACAAAGCCAGATCTCAGTATTACATATATTCTTCGGGGTCCTTTTCTGCCATCCACTAGACTCGAACTGGCAACCTTGTGAATATGATCCTGGAGCGCTAACCACTGCACTATCCGACCCAGGGTTAACATTTTTTTGATTTCATTAGCACATTTCAAATATAACATTTATAAAAATTATCCCATTAGCATTCTTTTAAATATACCTATTTGCCATTTAGTGGGTTTCAAATATAACTTTTTTCTACTTTTCAAATATAACCTTTTTTAAAAAATGGCCCTCCATTAGCTATTTTTCAACTATGACCTTACATAGATTATTCGGGATCTTGTTCAGTTTCTGTTTCTATAACTTTTGTAAAGTTCAAGCAAATTTTATTTAATGAGATTCTTCCACAGAGCATGGTTGCTTATAATTTGGTATTTTAAAAAGAGATAATGATTAAGTTAAAACAGTTTTGAAAAATAATCAAAATCTGAATTTTGAGTTTGATTCGCAATTACTGTAATAATGAAAAAATATTTTGTTACAAATTGACACACACAATACTATATGTGGTTAAGGTTGATTTGTGATTAAACAATTTGATCTGTCTTACAGAATTGTAGTTTAGGTTACAAATAAAAAATTTGTAAGAGGGATTTTTAAAATAATTACTTGTTGTGAAGTTATTAGACTTTAAACAATGCTGAAAAAAATGGATGGTTTTCGCTGTTCGGTACTGTAGATATATAAACCTCCCCTAATTGTAAATAGTTAGCTTTTACATGTATTTATAGGTTTGAATGAAGTATGCCATTTCACATTAAAAATATATATATATATATATTATATATAGAAAGGAAAATAGAAAAAGTTTAGCTACAACTAATAACTTGATGAGAGAAAACGAAACAAGTAAGTGTAGAACCAAGCTCACAACATTGGGTGAAACAGAAAACCACTATCAAATTATAACAGAAATTCTAAACAGACTTTCATGTTTGGAGAATATTGACAAGGGGACTAATGTCCCAAATCACTCCCAAAAGTTGCCAAGAGCATCTATAAGGAAAAGGATAGAGAATTTTTTCTATCTAAACAAAGGGAGGACAGAAAGGTTGTAGGTGAAAAAAGAAAAAAAGGAGCAAGAAGAAGAAGCAAGAAAAGAAATAAAAGAAGCGGACAATAACAAACTGGGAGTAGGTTTTCATAATGTAAATGAACTTAAAATGAACAAGGAAAGATTGGATGCTATTTTGGATTTTATGGGAGAAAAAAAAATAAACATAATGGGTATAGTGGAAATGAACCTGTCAGAAAGGAAAGGAAAATTTCTACTAAAAGATAATAGAAGCATGAGAGCTTTTGGTCTTCAGCAGAGGAAGAAAAGAAAAAAGGATCTGGCATTGGAATTATAATAGACAAAAGATGGGGAAAACATGTGGTAAAGGTGAATAAGAAAAACCTATATAAATTGGATATGATATTAGATTTCAAGAGGCTGTCAATAAATATTATAGTAGTTTATATGGTGCCTACAAGTATGAAAGTTCAAAAAAATATATGAGAATACTTAAAAGAATGAATACAAAGCATAGAAGCAAAGAAGAAGGAACAAAGGTTTATAATTCTAGGAGATTTCAATGTGGATTTAAACCAAACAGGAAAAACCAACCTAGAAGAACAGAGAGAAAAGGAAGGAAAGAAGCAAATTATCTAGTTACTAAGGGGAAGAAGGTTTACAGATGTTTTTTATGAGACTGAATTTACAGGACAAGCAACATTTGAGAATTGATACTATTTGGGTCAACAGTCACTGGAGACAAAACATCATTTTACACAAAACCAAGATATGCTATTTAAAACAGGTAGTGACAAAAAAGATCTATACACACTCTCTCTCCTGACTACATAAAGTCAGAGACGGGTATTTTCATTTTTTGAAATAATCAGGTAATTAATAACATGGCCCTTAAGAGAAATTAAACTTCATCAAACTCCTATATATCCAAGATACTGCCCAACCTGAAAAGGTAGAGATAACTGATAATTCAAAACCAAGCAATGAAGGATCTACAAAAAGCACTATTCATAGTCGTTTTCTACAAGAAACCAAATAATAAAAATGAAAAAGAAAGCAACAAGAAATTTGCTCATCTGGGTCAACAACATGGAATCTATAGAAACACCTCTTGGGGTGTACCAGGGCCAAGTAACCAATACTAAGATTAGTGATGCCACCGAAATTGATTTTTGAAAAAGGCCAATTTCGTCTTCATTAAAGAAAATTAAAATTTTTTATAAGGAAGAGCAAATAAAATTTATATAAATATGTTCCTTATAATTTTATCTATTCAAAAAAAGTATCCAATAATTACGTCTTTCAAGTAAAATAGGTCAAAAACAATCTCGTCTTCAAATTTTAGTTGTATCACAAGATAGTACAAATTTGCCACAATACCTCCTTTGTCACAATATCTTATATTAATAGCTTTAAAAACTTTTCAATTAAGTATTTTCTATTTAACTAGAAAAACAGACACTGTTAATGTCCGGAGCTAGGATTTTATTTTTGGCTATTAGCTAAAAATAGAACTGATAAATTAGTTAAATTGATGATCATCTGATCTAAAAATAGATGTGGACAAGATCACACACAAAATTTGGTCTATCATTATACTATAGATTGTCCTTCGCTATGCTCCGGACAATTAACTAAATATTATCTTTATTATATTGATTTAAGATTCTTTTAAGCATAGTTTAGAGCTCAATTTTTAATTGATAAAAAGTTTTAACTGGAAATTAGGTTTATTATTGTGATAAAAAAAAGGTTGAACTCTTTTTTTTTGTTATAGACTTGTCAGCTTGATTCAAATTTTATTATTTGCAAAAATTGCTTTAATTAATTATAGTATTTATATATTTTTAATATCCTTTTTAGTATTATATTTAGTGATACGAATCAAAAATCGAATTAAGTAGTAATACATATAAGATTGGCAGTATGATCATAATAAAATCTGGAGTTAAGTCTTATATAAGTTATTATTAATAGAGTAGAATCTGTAGCTGCCTCAAAGTAAAGTTATTTTTTTACTAAGTTAATCTTTCTTTAAGCTTTAACTAAAGTTGTAAAGCTCATTTTTATGATTCTAATAGTAGTGAGATTGGTAAATTGGCCAGGTAGTTTTTGAGATATCTTAACTTTTGTCTTGTTATATATATAAAATTTCTTTTGCAATTTTTTATATATGTAAAAGAATAAAAGTTAAAATATTTCAAGAATTACTAGGCCAATTTTACTAATCTTACTATCATGAGAATTACAAAAATGAGCTCTACAACTTTTGTTAGAGCTGCAAGAAAGGTTTACTTAGTAAAAAAATAACTTTACTTTGAGGCAGCTACAGATTCCACTTTATTATAAAACTTATATGAGATTTGCCCCAAATTTTACTATGATCATACTGCTGATCTTATGCGAATTACTACTTAATCAATTAGTTGTAAAGTTGACAACTAATCGATTTGAATTTTACAGACCAACTTAGTCGATTAATTGATTAGTTGACTAATCGATTAGTCGATTGGCCAACTAATCGATTAATCGACTAGTCGATTGGTCAATTAATCAACTAGACAATTGGTCGTTTAATCAACCAATCATATAAGAATATCAACCCGGCTGTTTCAGTTGCTACCTTATGCAAGTTTCGTTTATTATTTATTCAACTAATCGATTACTAATCGATTAGTCGATTAATCGATTAATCGATTGGCCAACTAATTGATTAGTTGAATAAAATCGAAAAATCGATTAGTCGGATAAAATGATCTATCAACTAATCGATTGAAAAATCTTCATCACTAATTATATTATTAGAGTTAGCATTTTTTTACTTAAGGCAATCCAAATTTATTAGCCCTTTTAGCCTTATGTCCTATTAGCTCTGTCCAATTGGACATGTCCAATAACAATACTGCAGTAATAGGAATTCAGCTCAATTAGTGCTTGGACCCAGATATCTGGTTACCCAAATTATTCTACCCATTTTATAAAAGCCGGATACGGGTAACCGTTAGTTTTTATTTGGTGGGTAACCGGATAAACCTACGGATAACCGGATAACCCTATGGATAACTGATTAATCCTATAGGTATCCGATTAATAGAGCTTGGACCCGGGTTTGCAGAACCCTACATTAATAGGACGGGTTACCCTTGCAACTCTTATACAGATACAATCTCTGAACTTCCATACAAGATTTTTTTATTTTTATTTATTTATTTATTTATTTTTATTAAAAAAAAAACTTTATAATACATCTGGCCATTACGCAACAAACATCACAAAAAATTGTCGCGCAATGAACATTTTCTCCCAACCTCTAACCTAACTCTATCCTCCAACCTAGCCCTAATACATCCAATTACTGAGATCATGGGTCAACATACTATCTATAATCCAACACGTAGGTATTTGTTGCAATCCCTATGTAGACATCACATCTACCAAGGACTATAATACTCCTGAAAGAGCTACCTACCCTCATATTTTATGATGTCCAAAGTCAATGTTAGAATGTAAAAAACTACTACCTGGAAGAAAGCAAAAGCACCTATTAACTGTATTATATACATAACAGCAAAAAAAAAATGTGACCCTTATCCAAGATCCAGCCTGAATATAAGAATCTAATTCGAAAAAAAACTAAACAAATAAAAACTTTAGTGAACATGCTTACAACCCGACTACAAATACAAATGAAATATATGTACCTAGGGCACGCCAAAGTTAACTCCAAAGACAGGTCCATTACATTCATTAAAAGAAAGAATCCAAACTGAAGCTTGATCTTCGAGACTATACTAGCCATTCCAGGTTGAAGTGCTTTCTTGATCTTCAAGACTATAATAGCCATTTCCAGGTTGAACGTACAGGAGTATGCTGGCTGTTTTCGGATTAAAGCGCTTTCTTGATCTTTGGGAACAGCACCATGCTCAACGTCCAAGCATTCCTTTTCACATCCACAAGAATCTTGACATAGAGAACTTGAATCTGAAGATTTTCTAAAGGAAGAAGGTGTTAGCCAAGCTGTTTATAACACAAAACGCAAAACACAGGAGCGTATGTTCCTAGAACAACTCACCCAAGGAAGTTTCCAATAGCGATCGGAATGTAGCTTAAAAGGTGCTTTTAATTTTGCCTGGAAAGAAAACAAAACATCAACATGTCTACAAACAAAAACGAAAACAAGACAAAACTGAAGGAAAAAAAAAGCCCAGTAAGAAGAACCCAGAACGAGAAGAACCTGAAAAAAGAAAAAAAAAAGTTATATATCATTTCGTAACAGAAAAAAAGATCCAATCTACATTTGTGTGATACAAGCATATTGGTAATAAATCCTCCAATAGATACCCGTGGATACCTCGATACTCGCGGATACCTCAATACCCGCGGACAGTGTTGTACATTTTCACTGTCCCAGCCTTTTTTTGCCATGTCCCAACGTCCCAACGTCCCAGCGTCCCAAGTGTCCCAACTATGTCCCAAGCCTTAATAATTAATAAATTAATTTAAAAAAATATATAATTATATATTTTTTTAGGTGCTGAACATATTTTTAAAAAAATTTAATTAGATTATCAATAAAATTTTAAGTAATTTCAATTTATAAAATTGTTCCAGAATGTCCTAAAATGTCCCAACGTATGTCCCAACTGTCCCATGTACAACACTGCCCGCGGATACCCACGGATACCTGTTAGTTATCCGTTTAAAATTGACGGATAACAGTTACTATCCGTGAAACATTTATGGTATCTGTATATACGGTTAACCGTACGGATATCCGGATAAAGGGTTCACGGGTCCAAGCACTAAGCTCAATTTGGGGGTCGTCTAAAGCGGAGTAGAATCACGTGACAATTGGCCAATCAAATTATCGAATTTTGATGGTCTTTGGCGAAGCAAACAAAAAAGTGAAGCGAAACCCTTGAAAAATACAAAAAATGGCAGTCTAAACCTACCTTGGTGTTTTAATTAAAAATGTCGGGAAGGCAATTTTGCTTATATATTATAACCTAAGAATCTTTCTAATCCTAACTTAAGATGACCCTAATCCTAAAGTTAATTTGATAAAATATATTATAAGAATCTACTCCGCTTTAGACGTCCCCTCAATTTGGTCCTCAAAAGCAATATAGAGCTTGCCAAAATTAGTGAATCCCAAGATGGCTGCATTATTACAGTTAATGCGGAAATTAAGCAGCAACTATTTCAAATTATAAACATTTATGCTCTACCTAAAATAAAGACAGGTCTGCTTCTTCAAGAACTGGACTCCAACTATAGCTAAGGAAAGGATATGTATTATTTCTGGGATTTTAATACAAATTTGGATCCACAATGCACCAGTTTAACCTGATCGCTCAGGGACCTGGTACAAACCTGCTTTGCTAAATTACTGATACAGTTCTATTCTTCAACAAGAGCCCATTTCTCATATTTTACCAGTCTACACATAATGGCCAAAGAATGGCAACACATCTTGACTACATCTTTATTGAAGCAAGATACAAACTCAGACCACTTACTAGTAGAATTAAAGTTTAACTTTAAGCTAATACATACCAACAGAGCACAATAGAGGTTTGATAGAAAATTCTAGAACATCATGGAATTAAAAATGGGACTTCAAGAGATCCAGACATCTCCATTTATAAAAGACTCTATAAGCAGCTGAGGAATTGGACAAACCTACTCCAACCACCTTAGAAATAGAAATTCTTACAGATTCAAAAGAATCAAGCTCAACCCAAAACACTTTACAAGTACAAGAAATCAAATAACAAAAATGGAAATTTATGCATCTGGGTCAACAAAATAGAGTCCATGGAATCACTCCATGGGGTGCACCAGAGCTAAGGAGCCAACACTAAGCTTATATCCTCTTAGTGTAGCTTTATCCTCTTATTTACCTTCATGTTTAAAATCACTACACTTAATGTAAAAGGTCTAAATAATAGACCTAAAGCGCAAAAAACACTTACACTATTAAAGTCATATAATCTTGATGTTATTTTAATTCAAGAAACCAACCTCAAAGACATTAAAACAAGAAACTTCTGGGATTCAGTTCAATTTGGTCCTCAAAAACTGCAATATTAGCAGGAAAAAGAAATATTGAGCTCAACAAAGTTAAAGAATCACAAGATGATCACATCATCACAGTCAATGCAGAGATTAAACAAAATCACAAACATTTATGTTCCATCTAAAAGTGAAGACAGAGTTTGCTTCTTTGGGAATTGGACTCCACCTATAGCAGAAAAAAGAATATGTATCATTGCTGGTGATTTTAATACAAATTTGGATCCACAAAATGATAGAATAAGTAATGCACCAGTACAACCCGACCACTCAAAAGACCTTGTACAGACCCTCTTGGCTGATTATACTAACACAGTTCTGTTTGCTAAAGAGAGTCCATTTCTCACTTTTTACAAATCCACACACAATGGTCAAAAATGACAATATGCCTTGATTATATTTTTATAGAGACAAATCACAGTCATTTTTGATTTAACTTTAAGTCATCACATACCAACAGAGCACAATAGAGAATTCTGGGACATTCCAGAATTAAAAATCAGTATAATGAAAGAACTTCAGGAGACCTAAACATTTCCAACTGGGACTTCTGTAAATGTTCAATCCAATCTATATAGTAAGAGCTCATAAACCAAGTTCTTCTCCAGAAAAAACATTCAGAGGCTTCAATAAAATAGCCCAAAACCCTGTTTAAATAGATCTCAAACTGATTATAAAGGACCTTAACTTAAAGCTGCAAGAGGAACTAGCAATTCTTTCAAGAAGGTAGTGTATCAGGTTGAGTGCCAAGTGGATAGAAGAGGAAGAAAAGTCAACAAAATGCTTTTTTGCTCTCTACAAGAAAAAACATTCTACAACAAGCTGCTTAAAAGTAAAAAATTCTAATAATACAATGCTTAATTACATCAAAGAATTCTATCAAGAGGTATAAAAGAAGGAAACAATTGATAAAGAAGTGGCTTTTCAACTTACAAAAAACCTGGCACAGGTCTCTCCAGAACAAAATTATGCACTAACCAAACCTGCCACAGAAGAGAAAATTCACCAAACAATCAATAAACTCCTGAACAATAAGCCCCAGGCTCTGATGGTCTTACATACAAACTCTATAAAGAAGCTGCTGTTCCAATACTAGTCAAACTCTTCAATGAGGTCCTCTCACAAGGCCAAATCCCCAAGTTCTGGAGCAAAAGCTTGGTTACTTTAATCACTAAAAAAAACAATGATCTAAAAAGCATTAATAGCTAGAGACCAATCTTGCTTATTAATGCTGATATGAAGATCTTTATGAAAATACTAGCAAACAGAACTAATCCAATTTGCAATAAAATTATAGGTTCAGCTCAACAGGCTTTTATAGCCAACAGATCTATTACAGACTCAGCACTGGACATTCTCACTAGTGTTCCGCAAAAGATCTGGTCCAGGTCCAGTCTGGTCTGTTGACAAACTGAGTTCGGACCCTTGATTTATCAGAATCGATACGGGTTCAGACCAGGGCCGATGATTTTCTGCAGTGATAAAATGCCAATTCCATCCGTGATAAAGGATGGATTCTGCAAAATTCTGCAATTTGGCCAGAATTATATAGAATCGGCCGAAATTACGAATCTAAAATTCCGGCCAAAAATTTAAAAATTGACGTTAGCCGGAATTACAGTGGTTGCAGATCTTAATTCAGGCCAAAAATTTAAAAATGATCGCCATTTTTATGAGCCATTCTGTGATTTTCTGAAAAATTCTGTGAACGCAAAAAATCATCGCCCCTGGTTCGGACCCACGCTAAGATCTACTTGGGTAATACCTGTTCGGTCTATTTGAATAATACTGATTGCTGATTGGCTGATTTCTTTTTTTTACAGATCGATTGATAGGTTTTTTAAACTGTGTTGTTTTTTGTTGGGCATTGGAACTTTTTTCATTAGAACTAATACTTTTATATTTTTTGTAGGCTTCTGTTCTTTGACTTAAATTGGGCACCTGAAATCTAGAATTGTAGTGCGTTTTTTTTCATTTACTACTAAACGGATCCTTTTCGAATTTCTTTACGTTGTTTCACTGTGGGTTTTCAGTGACCATTTATTAGAATGGTTTTATGTGACATTTTGTGTTGCATTTTCACCAAGCTACATGATGCACTAGATGTAAGGTTTTCACCCATTATCAAAAATCTGTAGAGATGAATATAACTAGTGGAACAATTAAATGTTGGATATTGTAATCATAATGGGATTGGGGTTGAAAATATGAATGTAAGGAATTCGCTTATTATTATTTATCAAAAAATTGCATAGTAGAGAAACATTTAATTTTGGATGTTGTTACGATGAAAGAATTGGCATTCATTTACAGTATGTTCCACTGCCGTGCACCATTTCTGATAATACTGTATAATATTAGATTTTGCTAGAAGGCATTCCTGATGAGAATTTTTAATGCCAGCTATTGTTATCAAAGTGAAATTGAGTTGAAAAGGGTAAGTGCAAGGCATTCACTTATCAAAAACCTGCAGAGATGGGATATGTTAGTTGAACATTTAATGGTTTTTTTTTTAAATGCAAAATGGCATACTTTATTCAAATCTATAAATATATGTAAAAGCTAACTATTTACAATTAGGAGAGGTAAATATATCTATATTTAAAAACTGAACTAACTTTTCTTTTGATTTGCCTTTACGGGTCTTGTTTAAGACCATAAGGCTTTTCCTTAGCCTAGCTTTGGCTACCTTTTTTACAACTTCTTCTCTCATATTGTTATTTCCCCACCGAGCTTGTGTATACCAATACCATATCACGTACATAATGTTAATATATAACCATATTGCCGCTCTTCTTTTTCCACTATTTTGTATATTTTGAGCAGTAAAGATCTCTTCCATGTTTTGTGGGATCAAGTATAATGACGAATTCTTCATAAAGGAGTAACCCATCCTCCAAATTGGTTGACTGATATTTCACTAATATTACATTTCAATGCAAAATGATCTGGTGTTTGTTTTCCTCTGGGCAGCTTGGGCAGCTCCCATCTATATTTTTATCTATGTGCATAAGTCAGTAACCCAGTGGAAGTGCTCTATTCTGCAACCGCCAGAAAATATCTTTCTTTTTATTTAAGATTTCCTTACTTTCTATCTAACCATAGCTGTTGTAATCTAGCTGAAAAGCTGAGTATCGTGGACAAGTTATTTTCTTTTAGATGGGAACAAGTATGCTGAAGGGCCTTTGTAAGTAGAATTTTCCCTTTGAATGACAAATTTCTACTGGAGATTTTCTCAATTTTTTGTTTGATGCTTTGGGTTAAGTTTTCTCACAATTGTTTTTTAGGAGTGCCCCTAGAGTCAATCTCATAGCCCAAAATTCTAAGCAAGATAACATCTTCAGCCACTTTAAAAAGATTTTGATCTAGTAGATTTGTTGCTTTGGCCATGTTGGTAAGTGGTACTAAAATTGATTTCTTTTGGTTGATCTTTGCGTTAGAGGCTAGCTCATATTTTTGAAGGAGTAACACAAGCTTTTCCCAGTCTAATGGGATCCAATTCCTACTGTCAAGTCATCAGCATATGCTATGACTTTAAAGAATTGTCCTGCTGCCTTTATTCCATTTAGTTCTTCTTGAATTTTAAGGATAAGAGGGTTCAATGCTAAAATATACAGAAGAGGTGAAAGTGGGTCCCCTTGTAAAACCCCTCTTTCTACTCTAATTGGCTCCAAAATGAGGCTGGAATCTGCAATATGTGCTGTTTGAAGCTTAAAAAGATTTTTAATAATATTAATGAACATGGTATCAGATCTACACGTACTCTCACCAGTACACGTTAGTTCGGAGCAGAGTAATTTCAGTTTATTAAAATACACACGACTAGAAGAACAAGTGAGGCCACAGAAACAAGAGTAAACGGGGCTAGTCCCCTCAGAAGTAAGAAAAGAGACTGCAGTACATTTGACGACGCTATATTCTCAGAAGAAATGGCGCCAAAACGACGTAAAGTGGAGAAAGAAAATAAAAACAACAACAACAAAAAAACAAACAGAGTAAACAAGTCAACGAATACAGCTAAGAAAATACAAGTCCTATCACAACAGGCTATAGCAAAAAACGATGCTAAGGTTTTAATAGAAACGAACACCGAAGGCACCCTCCCACAAGGGTCTCAGGAACCTTCCTGGTACGACAAAACCGAACAAGAATCCAGTGCTCTCAAAGACATTACGAACGTGCAAACTACTTCTATGGACACACAAATGTTTACAGAGATTGAACAACCGGTCCCGGGTCCTTCTAATGCTGCACCGACTGAGGTGGTAGCTGAAGACTTGATCATAGAACAAAAGAAACTCATAGAAGAATGCTCACTTTCGAATGAGGATTTATGCCTAGAACCAAAACCAAAACAAGTTATCTCCGAACGTAAACCAGAAAAGAGGAAGGAGCTTTCCTCAATAAGTCCCAACAGAAAATGGACTTCGTTTTTCCCCAAGCTGAAAAGAGGTCAATCGACCTATTCTACTTTTTCCCCAAGACAAAATATTAGAACAAATAACAATAATGCACTAATAATTGATATTCAAGGAATGCTAGGTTCATTCAACGAGATTATGTCTTCCATGTTTAATCAGGTTAAATATGACGCTAGTGCCGCCAAGCAGCACTTCACTAAAGGGGTCCATACGCACTTAGAAATCACCTTTATCAACGATAAAAAAACAAAAACAGTATGCCGCTGAGGGCATCATTATATTTAACAAGACTTACTACGGATACATTCCGACCGACGGCAGAAAATCCTTTCTACTAGTCAGATGCCGCAATGTACCTTTAGGTAACAAAAGTGAGGTTTCAGAGGCTCTACTGGTGGCCTTCGAAAATTTCGGAAAAATTGCCGCCATCAAACTTCTCATGATCAAAGGCACTCCCTACCTGACAAATCAATGGGTGGTCATCTTTGAAACAACCGATGACCCAGACCTAGAAAAGCACCTACCACGATTCACCCACGTTTGGGAAAATAAGGTTTCTACTGAATGGAAATCTGCCCCAAAAGTTTGCTACTTCTGTGACCAGGAAGGTCACATAAAAAAAGACTGCATCCAATTTAAGGAATCTATTGAATCTAGACAAAACGCACGCATGAATAAGGACCTGGGAAATGTGGACAACAGCCCAGTAGAGGAAATGGACACGGAGCTTTTAATAACTCCTCCCCAGAATGAAAACACCACAAGCCTGACACCCTCTTTGGAAAATGAAGTAACAATGGAGGAAGCAACAAAGATTATCACAGATGGCGTTTTACCGGAAAAGGAAACAGCAGGACAGGTATCACCGCAGGTGGGGGAAAAAAACCAGGTGACACCAGAGAAAGCAGTTCCCGGTCGGTGCTACCTCCCTCTTGGGGCGCGGGTGATCTGGACCAAACCAAAAAACCACCACGTGACGAATTAGCCGGGGCATACACTGACCCCCAGAACAACTCAGGCTCCTTAACACAAATAACCACATTATCAGAACTGTCAGCGAAGGCTACAATTAACACTAACACACCGGAAAATAATGGCTTCACCATAGTCACCTACAAACGTCCGACTCCCACAAGGAGTGTAATCAACAGTACAACGAAGCAGTTCCAAGTAAGAATGTCCTCCTATAGTAATATAAGAGGACGGGTCCTCCCGAACCGTATCTGACCCAAAAGGGTTCATACCTTTTACGCAAATATGTCTGTTAACCAAAGAATAAAAGTAGCTACGCTCAACGTAAAAGGACTAATTAATGCAAATAAGAGACAAAATACATTCATTCATTCTCCTAAAATTATATAACTTGGACATTATCATGTTACAAGAAACGAATTTGAAAGACGCAAAGCTTAGAGACTTTTTAAGTCAGCAATGGCAGTATGCATCTATTTGGTCTAGTAAGACTGCCATATTAGCAGGAAACAAAAAAATCGAATTTATAGATTCCCAAATTTCTCACAATGACAGAGTGATAACGGTTAAGGTAAGGGGAGGACATTTAGGATAACAAATGTGTATGCACCTCCGTGCCCAGAAAATAGAATCAAATTCTTTGAGGATTGGTCACCACCAAGAGAGAAAGAATTAATTGAAATTGTCGAAGGTGACTTCAATACCAACATCTCCCCTGACAAAAATAGAGTCAGCCAAGCTCCACAACAGCACGACCCCACCAGAAGGACTTTACAAAAAAAGATGGAAAATTTTCACAACGCAAATGATTTTTCAGAAGAAGACCCATTTCTGACTTACTTCCAAAATACCAGAAACAACGGCAGAATGGGAACCTGCATAGACTACATTTTCATAAATAGAAACTTTGGACATAATATCTCCGGTGTTAAAACTTGCTTTGGCAACTCTGACCACTATTAGTAGAGTGTTCGCTTTCCTTCGGACCAATCAAGAGACACAGTGTGCAGTGGCGGTTCGATAAAAATTGCTTCCGGAATGTCAGGTTGAGTCAAGAAGTCATAGAGGAAATTGAGGACCCTGGATCCATACAAGATTGGGACGGATGCAAACTGAACATTCAGTCAATAATCAGAGCCTTTCGCAAACCAAAGTCCACGGAAACAAAGCTAGAAGGACTCCACAAAAAGTTGACGCACCTAAAAATAGCCCGGTCCAAAAATTCAGAATGGACACACTTAGATGAACAAATAACAAACCTGACGAATCTCATTGAGGAAGAAAATTCTGATCTCACAAATAAATGGCTTCTCAGGTCCAAGGCCAGATGGATTAAAAAAAGTGAAAAGTCGACAAAGTATTTTTTTGCAAGATACAAGTCGAGACAAAACCAAAACAAACTAGATGAGATCAAGGTTCCTGACAATGGAAATTCAGTACACATAGATGTTCTGCAGCATATACAACAATTCTTTACACAAATCTACACTCCAGAACCCATGGATAGATTGTAAGCAGAAAAGTTTGTAAAGGATCTCCCTGCAGTCACAGATGCAATGAACAAGGATATGCTTAAACCCATAACCGCAGAGGAAGTTTCACAGGTTATTTGTTCTCTTCCTAATAACAAATCTCCCGGAACAGACGGACTCACCTATGAGTTCTACAAGCTCACAAATGAAACAATAACCCCGGTCTTAGTGAAGGTTTTCAACAAGGTCTTAGAAGGAGGTTCCATGCCAATATCTTGGCACAAGAGCCTAATTACGCTAATTCCAAAAAAGGGCGAGGATCTATCGCTTGTGAAAAATTGGCGTCCCATCTCAATGGTCAATGGGGACACTAAAATCTTTATGAAAATTCTGGCAGATAGAATGAATGAAATATGTAGGGCAGTTATACCGGAACACCAACAAGGTTTTATCAAGGGCAGGTTTATAGTCAACGCCGCCATGGATATAATGACCACCCTACGAAAGTCACGTGACCCAACCGTTCAGCATTGGATTCTACTGATCGACCAGGCTAAAGCTTTCGACAGAGTCAATCATGATTTTTTGGCCCTCATAATGGAGATGAAATTCGACAAGAGAATTATAGAATTGATAAAAGGCCTCTTTAAAAACCAAGTGGCCCACATCATTGGAGGGGCTCTATATCTTCTCCATTCACGGTGGGGTGGGGGTGAGACAAGGGGATCCCCTCTCTCCCTTGCTCTACATACTTGCATTCGAACCGCTTCTTCTGCAGATAGACAAGAAGATCAGGGGTATACCCTTGGGACCAAATTGTTCATTTAAACTTACAGCTTACGCCGATGACCTTTCCCTGGGAATCGGTTCTCGTTCAGACTGGGAAACTTCCGTTAAAATGCTTGAGGACTACGAGAAAGCCTCAAATGCCAGAATAAACAAGAAAAAAACCAAACTAGTCCCTCTTATGCCCTCTGCAGAAGTTGTAAACTTACCGGGTGAAGAACTTTATGAGAAGGTCCCCGAACAAACCCCCTTCAAAATCCTAGGCTTCGAAGTTTTGAGAGATGGCTCTCCAAAGAAAGGACTTTGGGAGGAAATTATTAACAAAATAAAGGCTCAAATAGAAAAATTAAATATGAGAAATCTCTCATTTAAAGGGAAGATAATGTTGGCCAAGTCCCAGGTTCTTTCTAGAATGTGGTATGCTGCCTACATTCTTCCCCCTAAAAGAAAACACATATCCGCGATTAATGACCTCATCTCAAACTGGATAAAACACAAATCCAAGCTTCTCCCCAAATATGCCACATTTCAAAAGAACACTGACGAAGGCGGATTGGGTGCTCCAAGGTCATCCAGAACATGTTAAATGCACGACTCATAATGATTTAGAAGCGTTTGTGCACAAGTAGCGCCACTTGGGCCTGTCTCGAAAGAAACGTAATTTCAGGGGAGATTAGGTCCAAAAGGAATCTCAGTGTTTTACAAGCGCTAAAGTCAACCCCAATCAGTAAGAAGGCCTGGCTGAAAGAATGGAGAGGACACATACATACTTGGATTAAATTAGGAGGGGATATTTCATCGACGTGCAGCTGGCTATGGACACTGGAAGCTTTGACAATTGGCAAAACAAACGGTCAGGAGATGACAGTCAAATGGATAGTGCGGCGATTAAATACAATAAGATGCGGAATCAGCGTAACTTCGGACAATAACCAACCGGACAATTTTAGTTGGCTAAAAAAAAAAAGAGCACATTAACAAAAAACTGGCGGATGTACCACGGGGCCTTACCTCTCGGGTACCAAACACGACACCTTGACTCAGAACACAGGGGCGATTGCATATGGTGTGTCGACACCAGACAAACCATCGAGCATTTCGTAATCGAATGTGATCTGGGTAAAGAAATATGGCAAGTCGCCTACAAGATGATGGAAAGTACAGCGGGTATGTCCCCTCCATCCGCCTCCCAAGAAGCACTTGAAGCCGGTAACATAAACGAAAAAACAAAACAGCAAGCTGCGCAGTGGCTTCATATTCAGGTAATATACACAATATGGTGCTTATTCGCAAAAGCCAAATGGGGCGGAGAGATAATATCTAGAACTGGAGCCATACGGCAAGCTGAGTTCCAGCTCAAAAAAGAACTCCGGCAGTTACATTTCAATTTGGGAGAGAAATACCCCAAAATAAAACGAGTTTATAGTTCTTTAAAAAACTTTATGTAGTCAAGAACATGTAAAATTGTAATAGTCTTAATAAAGAGTGCCAACTGCGCCTCAGTCATATGACTGAGAAATTTACAAAAAAAAATGAACATGGTATCAAATCCCATTCTCTCAAGTACCAGCAGGATAAAGTCATGACTTATTCAGTCAAAGGCTTTTTGCTGATCAAGCAGCAACAACCAGTGGCTAGCTGATTGATCTACTTGATTCCTCATTGTACTGTAGTAATAATGTCTAATGCGGCATTTGTAATTGATCTTCCTTTTATAAATGCCTGTTGTGATGGTCCGATAATCGATTTACAAATCATATTAACCAGAATCTTCATAAAAATCTTAATATCACAGTTCGTAAGAGATATTGGTCTCCAGTTGCCTATATTTTCAAGATTGTCCAACTTTTTTGGAATCAAGGTAATGATGCTCTTGGTCCACAAAATGATAATTAAAGAGACCTGTAAGTATAGGGACTATTTCCTCTTTGATTCCTTTATAGAATTTGTATGTAAGACCATCTAATCCAGGAGATTTATTGTTTGGGAGTTGGTTTATGTTATTACCAACTTCCTCTTCAGAGATAGGACCTACTAGCCTTTGGTTCTGGAGTGGTGAGAGCTGTGGTAAATCTTGAACAAAGAATTCCACTATTGTTGTGTTATTATTTTCTGCTTTGTATATGTCTTGATAGACATTTTTCATGTATTGCAGTTTATCAGCAGGGCTATTTGCCTGATTATGTCCCAGTATCTGAATATGTCACTTGCGGAGGTACTATTTCTGGTTTTGTATAGCGAAAAAAAAATTTGGTAGATTTTTCTCCTTCTTCAACCCATTTTGTATTAAATCCCGTTTGCCATTTGTCCAAAAGAGCTTGAAGCTCTTCCTGCAGCTGAGCATTAATATGTTCATTCATTTCTAATGAATGGTTAGATTTTTCTCTTTCAGAAGCTTCGTTATTTATTTTAGTCAGCTTCTTTTGTAACTTTTGAATTCTTTTTTCTGGTGAGGCTTGTGGTCTAAAAGCTCTAATTATCAATTGGATCCTACATTTGTAAAGGTCCCACCTTGAAAAGTTTGTAATGCTCTGAACTTCCTCAATTACCTCTGCTCTAAGAAGTTGGTTTTGCCAGCTTTTTTTGTCGAATCTCCATTGTCTGGCCTTTGGAGTTTCTGGAGCTAAATGCAATTCACATTCCACTAGCAGATGGTCTGAATTGCCAAACTGGGTAGCAATCCTCTTAACATAATGCCCATGGTTTGCATCAATAAAGATATAATCCAACCTTGTAGCCACCTCTTGTGTTTTGGTGATATGTTATGAAAGGCTTTGTGCAAGCTGTAGCTAATGCAGTGTCAATATATTCTCCTTGTAGGATCATTGGATGGAGGTGATTGACTTATTCTATTCCCATGAGGGTCAAGATTTGTATTAAAATCCCTGGCAAGGATAGTAATACCTCCCTCATCTATTTTCAGAGACCAATTAGTAAAGAATCTTGTTCTCTCTTGTATATTTGGAGGTGTATATACATTGATTAATTGGAACTTAAGGTGCTTGTAGGTAATGTTTGCTTCCGTTACTTGACCACTGTGTGTTTCCTCTGGGTTGGTTAAAATAATATTTCTGTTCCCTGCTAAGATTGCAGTGATACGATTTTAACAATCCAAATTGTTCAGCCCTTTGACATTCAAAAGAATCATGAAATTCAACAAGTTTTAAATGTTAAAGTTGTACAAAAAAGATATTTTGTAGATCCAAAACATGTTCCGGGATATAATTTAGAAAAGGTTGTTTTTTTTTAAAAAAAATACTGTATATATATATTATATAAATATATATATGTATATGTAAGTCTTTATATAATTTTTAGTTGCATCATGTTAAAGAAATCAGAAATCAGAATTAGAATCATCGATTTTTTTTTGATTAGCAAATTTCACATATCTTTGCAACTACAACAAATGAAATTTATCAAATGCTCTTGCTTGGTTAATAATGAATATCCTTTCACAAATTCACAAATATAAAGTATCTTGCTGATAAGTTTTATTACAGCATTACCCGATATATACAAATACTTATTTACCATTTCGTACAAATCGTTTCATACCAAGAAAAGTTAATAAAGATACCAGCGATGATAGCACTAACTAGTAATAACACAACTCCTAACAGAGGCTTTGGCATTGTTTAGGGGGAATCCATAAATAACATTATACAAGAGAGGAGTTGGATGAATGATAACGTTTTTCTCAATAAGTAGGGGAGGTCAAAAAAATATGACAATTTTTTTAGAAAAAATTGTCTAAAAATTGATTAGTGGTCGAAATTTAATGATTTTGGTACCATTTGATTAGTCTCAGTGAGAGGAGTCAAATGGCACCAATTTCATTTCATTTGGATCACTGGATTAAAAGTTATTAGCCAAATACTATTTATTGGTTATTATGTTTTCTTATAAAATTACTATAAAATCAATAGTTTTTTGTGAATAACTATTGATCCAGCGATCCAATTGAAATGATTTTGGTATCATTGGACTCGTCTCACTGAGCCGAATCGAATGGTACCTAAATCATCCAAATCAGATCACTGTGTCACAATATATTCAAGTTTTTGTAAAATTTTATATATAAATATACGGATTTTGAAAAAATTTTTTATATAGTAGG
>QKWP01002205.1:52809-80856 GCA_003550325.1 Gigaspora rosea
GGTTACAATTTACTAGCTATTTTAACTATCTATTCTAATGCAAGCAAATTTTAATCTTTGCTTGCTTGAGCCCTTTATTAGTCCTGCCTTCAGGATCTTGAATTTGTTTGTCAGCCTGTAACTCATGCGACGGATCGCTGCGTCACAGGGTAAGGCTTCTTTACCCCACTTATATGCTGCGAACATGTACCAGAGTTCGTAGACGACTGTCATGTGTAGCCATAATACTGCTTCTTTCTTGCCAGAATTTTGGATATTGTCTGCGGAAAAGATGTCCTCTATCGTTTTTGGTGGTGTGTCCCCTCTTCCAGGTTCAAGTTACTATATGCTTTCTCCCAAAAAATCTTACTGACCCTACATGTGATGCCAAAATGTTCACGGCTCTGGGTGCTGCCCTCACACCATGGACAATCTCATTTTCATTTTCCCCATGTATTTGATATGGTAACCCAGCGGGAGAGCCCCATGGTGTAGCCTCCATGTAATGTCCTTTTTTATGTTTGCGATTCCGTTCAGACTCAACCAAGTTGGAACATGGTTCTTCGTTTCTTTTGTGCTGTCAGTACCTGGCTTCTTGTTGCTTCTGAGCAATTCGATAACTTGCTTGGTTGAAATTTGCTTGTCTATCCATTGGTCTATAATAATTTCGGGTTCCTCCCATGGCCAGTTGGATCTAGCTAGGATTCTTCCTTTGACTTTTCCCCATGCTCTTATATATGGCTTCCATATGTTTGGCCAAGTTTTTAGTTTAACTGGGTTTGCATTTAGGGCTGTAGAGGTAAGATATCCCTCTTCTTCCTTAGCTCCTTTGCAATTATATCTCTTAGTGCTACCGCCCATGTGCAGTTCTTCGTGACTAGGCTCTTTCAAACCTGATAAGTCTAGTGTCAAGAAGGTCCCTTAGAATCAGGGCCTTCAGTCCAGAGACCCGTAAAAATTTGTATATAAATCAATACAAACTAATAATGAATAAAATAAAAGATGGGCAAGGTCAGAACAAAATTTTGAGTAAATTTCTGATGTTTTCCAAAACAAATTGCAAATTAATATAAAGTTAATATCTTATTACAAATTAATACAAATTTTTGCAATAATGCAAATAAAGATTTTTTATAACACAAAAAATTTTTATGGGTCTCTGCTTCAGTCCTAGATTCTTATATGACTTTTGGAAAGTAGAGTATTTAGTCAATATTCTCGATTTTTGTTTAATCCAGAATGAGAGTTAATCATTAATTTCTGCCAGCTGCTTCCTGTTCGGAGGACATATATACGCTGAGTACCAGATCCATGACAATATCAGAGAGTTGATTACCAGTATTTTTCCCTTGAAGGAGAGATTTCTTTTACCATACTTTTCTACTAATCTTTTAATTAATCTCTTCAATTTTTTTAGCCCAGAAGCCTTTTACGGGAGAGCCGTCCCTTTTTAATTTATGCCCTAAGATTTCTAGGGAGTCATCTTTCCCGCATTTGGCAAGCTCATCCTCCCCTTCTAGCTCTACTCTCTCTGCAGTTGAAGTCAATGGTATCAATTTAGTCTTTCTTTTATTTATCTTCGCATTTAAAGCGGCTTCATAAGCCCAGCCCAACATTGAGATCATTAGCGTAAGCTGCCAGTTTAAAGTATGAATTTCCCAGTGGCAGACCCTTGATTTGGTCCTTGATCTGTATTAGCAATGGTTCAAAAGCAATTATATAAAGTAACGGTGATAGGGGATCGCCCTGGCGTACCCCCTGCTAACTCTAAACGATTGTGAAATCTCATTGCTCCCTACAATATGAGCCTCTTGGTTTGCAATTACCACCTTTATAAATGTGCTGCTAAAGTTCATTTTCTCTAGGACCTTACTCAGATATGTATGATTGACTCTATCAAAAGCTTTCGCTTGATCAATCAGCACCAGCCAATGTTCATCCGATGTTTCCCTACTGGCCCTCATGGTAGTAATAATGTCCAGCACCGAGTCTGTGATTAGTCATAAAAATTTTTGCGTCACTATTGACCAGAAAAATTGGTCAGGGATTAAAATGTTTTTGTGCCATGAAAAAGGCATCCTGCTTTCTTTGATTACATTGTTAAACACTACCTCTAGTATTGGAGCCAGTTTTTCCACCAGTGTTTTATAAAATTCATAGGTTAGACCGCCTGTCCCTGGTGATTTATTTCCTGGTAGTTCCTGTATTGTCTGAAGTATTTCTTCTTTTTCTATTGGACGTATCAAGGTACAGTTCCATTCTTCACCGACCTGTGGAAGGTTATTTGTAATCCTGTTCATTGCTGCCATGTCGATCTCTTCAGTTTTATAGAGCTTTTTTCGTGATGTGAAGCAGGGTATCCATATCTGCTAATCTGTGTAATACCCTAAAATTGATTTAATAGTAGATCATATATAATTTAAGACAAAATGTACTACAAGGACTGATAGACAAATGCAAAGACTACCAAAATTAATAAGCACATAGTTTATACTTGAAAGAACTTATGTACAAAATAATCAGTGGATTGGTGAAATAATCAGTTCACTTACTTATAGCAAGTCTTCAAGTAGCAGTCTTTAAAGTATGTTTATTCTATACGTAGAAGTTCAATTAACGACTAGAACAGCTAGTAATTTTTGCTATTTCAATTTCTAGTTGTTGTTCAAGTTCATACTGTTAAATTCATAATACTTACTATCGCAAGACTTATTTAATTGTGCTAATTTAGTTAGCAGTTTGATTAGGGATGAAAAAAAACGATTTAGACAGTTTTTTAGGTTTTTTAAAAGATTATAAAAAACATTTTAAACCATTGGCGCTTCTGGTTGGTAACTAACTATCTATATATCTGGCCGTCCTGTTGGTGTTATTTCGGGAATTTGGGATAACTCCCCCCTGCTACTATCCCTTTCTGCACTCCTATTAAAATCTCCTTGGGTCTTAATCCAAACTTGTTGGGTCATACTAAACTTAAACAAGTCAAAGTTAATTTAGCGTCGTAACTCTTGAATTAATTTATATCTTAAGGAAATCAGTTAAAATAAATAAATAAAGAAATAAATATGTCATTATGACTACGTCAAAGTGTATTAAACCATTTAAATCAAACGAACATATTTTTTATTATTGTGTTTTAAAACATTTTCCAACCCCGATTAGTTAGTCAAGATCGAACCCGTTTTTTTTTTAATCAAAAAATTGTGCTAAACAAGCAACTTATTTCTCGTATCTGTAGACTTTTATTATACACTAATCTCACTGCTAAAACCTACTGCAAAGCCTAATTTCACCCTAATTTCACCACCAACTCTACCATAATCATTAACCCACCCAATCTAACCTTAACCTAGACTACAAGAAAAGTCTATTGCCACTGCTAGTTGTACAAACGCGACGATAGTAAATGGCATTGGCACAAGGGGCCTAAAATACCCACATGACAAACGGAAGTAAGAACCTTGAAAATGTCAATACCAATGCGAAGAAACCTATAAACAACAATGCGATTAACCATTAACCACAAGCAACGAAACGTCAACAAAGATGCCACCAAGCAATAGCAAGTGACGAAACCAACAAGCGACGGTACCTACAATCTACAAGCGACAACGTATTCAAGCAACTACAACACTTATGTCAGACGATGACACCTATGAATGCGAGATCTACAAGCGACGACTCCTTACTACGATGCAACGACTCCTACTACGATGACATCTACAAGCGACGACAAGCGAAAGTAAGATCAGCAGGCACCAAAAAATACGCCCTATACATATAAAAGGTAGATTAATAAAAAAAAAGAAAAAAACAGATACATATAAAAAAAACATATCTGATATGTGAATCTGTGTAACATGTAGTGCATTTTATAGTTATAGAATTGCAAAACGAATACAGTACAAAGTAGTATACTATACTATTATGATTTTGGTTGCCTAAATCAAATGACTCTGATTGGTTTATTATAATTTGAGGGATCTACAAAAAAAGGTCCAATTCCACAAATTAGCTGATATGCCTTTCATGGCGACCATTTTCTGGAGGTTTGATCTTATATTGATAACTTATTGATTTTTTGGCTTTATATTGGGCATAGAAGTATTTGGTGGAGTGCTCCCCTTTTTCTATCCATTTCGCTTTTGATCTCCTGCACCAATTTTCTGACATTTTTTCCATTTCTTCTTTTAACTGAATTCTGAAAGATTCTAGTTTATGACTGGCAACTTCGTCTGAGGGGTTTTTGGCCACACTTATTGCACATTTTGTAATCTTCTTATGCAAAGTCTCAATTTTTTCTCTGGTGGTTTTGGTCTTCTGAAAGCTCTAATAATTGACTGGATGTTTAACTTACAAAGGTTCCAGTCCTGTGTGGAACTCTCCTCCTCTAGTTTCCTTATTACCTCCTCCGAGATCCTTTCATTTTCTAGACTTTTTTTATCAAGCCTCCATAGCGGGCTATGTCCGCTTTTATTTGAAGACATGAAAGAACATTCTAGAAGCAAATGATCTGAGTTGCCAAAGCGTAGAGCAACCTCATTGACTAGGTGCCCATATCCTTCCTCCACAAAGATATAATCTATACAGGTGGCTATTGTTTGTCCTCCTTGAGTATTTTGGAAGTATGTTAAAAACAGTTTTTCCTCTGAGCAATCTGCCACATTGATAAAGTCACATGTTAGTTCTGCTAGCAGCTTCCTTGAAGGATCTTGTTGAGGAGAAGCCTGACTGATCCAGTTATTTAGCAGGTCTAGGTTGGTGTTCAGATCTCCCGCCATAATATTTATTGCTCCTTGTTTTATCTCCGGGGTCCAAGATTTGAGAAACACTGCTCTGTCTGGGGAGTTCGGTGGCGCATAGATATTAGTGATATGATAATCTTGTCCTTTAAAGGTAAATTCTGTCTCAATAATTCTTCCTCTATTGGTTATTTTTGTGTTAGAGAATTCTATATCCTTGTTGCCTGCCAGGATTGCTGCCTTGTTAGACCAAATTGACTCATGTATCCACTGTTTTTTTAGGAAGTTCTCCATGTTTTTATTATTTAGGTTGGTTTCCTGCAGGCAGACGATGTCCAATTTGTAGTTAAGTTTTTATAAATATTAGTAATTGTTGTATGATTTTATCAAAGTAAACGTATTTTTTTGCTTGCCTCTGTCATTTATCCCTTTCACGTTCAAGGATGCTAATTTGAGCTTGATAATCTGAAGCATATTAACGTAAAGGGTTTGTGTTCTCAAACTTGTGTTGGGTTTGGTTCACTGTCCCTTTATGGATATAAGGGGCAGATCTCCTTCTTACTAATTCCTTCTTTTTTGGTAACGGGTTTCTTATATGTTACTGTCATGAACCCATCCTCCTCCAGGTCTGGAGTGTATTCTTTTTCGGTGTCCACCATAGGGAGGTCTGCCTTAATTGGTTCTATGTTCTCATTCGGGTCTTTGAAGTTCCCAGGGTTGTTGTACATTTCTGACAACTTGTCATGAGTAACTTCCGTTTCTTCCTAGTTGGTTGCCATAGCTGCCTCTTTGTTTATGGGGGTTGTATTTCTGTTTGAGGTTTTTCTTCAGTTACCTTTTCTTTAGCTATCGCGCCTGATTCTATTTGTCTGATTTGTTCATGTGCTTCCATTTGCATATTATCTGATATGGAAGAAGTAGAGGCCTCCTCCCCTTGCATATTATCAGATTCTTCAACTGCTGCAACGATGTTTTTTTGGTTGTAAAGCCTGCTTCTTACTGCAACAGATGCCTGGAACTGCTGGCAATCTTTCCTAATGTGTCCCTCCTTCTCGCAGAAGTAACAGACTTTGGACGCTGATTTTCATTCTGTAGTAACCTTATTATCCCAGACACAAGTAAACCTGGGTATCCTAGCCTCAAGGTCATAGTCTTCTGTAGTTTCAAAAATGACGATCCATTGGTCGGTAGTGTAGGGTGTTCCATCGATTAGCAACGGCTTGATTGACATGACTTTCCTGACCCTTTCAAAAGCTTCTAAGAGAGCCTCCGAGACCTTTTCCTTCTTGCCAAGTGGGACGTTTCTGCATCTAATTGACAGGAAGGTTTTCCTAGTGTCCATTGGAATATACCCAAAATACGTTCTATTCAGTATCTCAATGCCTTTTGCTGCATACTGTTTCAGGGTATCCTTGGTGTGTTCTGCATCCTCTCGTAAAGTGTTGCTTTGCTGCACAGATATCAAATGCTGCTGTTTTGAATAACGATTCCATAATTTCATTGAAGGAACAGAGTAGATTGCTTATTTCAACTATTAATGCATTTCCATTCATGGACTTGATTGTCCTCTGGGGCGAGAAAGATGAGAATGTCGATCTGCCTCTTTTCAATTTTGAGAACAGAGAGGTCCATTGCCTATCCTGCGTAGAACCTTTTCCTTTGGGACTCTTATCTTTACAAACTTCCTCACATGGGGATTCTGACAAAGCTTCTGCCTTGACTTCCATGCCCGAAGTTTCTTCCATGTTGAAAAATTCTACCTTTTCGTTAAAAAATTTCTCTCTTGCTTTTTCATCAGTTGCTTCCTTGTTTATCAACCTGATTTTCTTTACTGCCATATCGATGTCTTTTGTCATTTGCTCTTCTAAGAGAGGAGACGTTATATTTGTGATGTCCTTTAGATTATTTGACTCTTCTATCATCATGTCGTCCCAGCTCTCTTTTTGCGTTTCTGTCTTGTTCTATATGTCAATATGCGTAGTTTTCGATGCTGAGTTGACGTGTTCTGTTTGTTTTGTTGTACTTTTGTTTGGGTTGTTGTCTTCCTTGTTCGCCCCTCTTGACGTGTTCTGTTGGTTTGGTTTTTTTCTTTTAACTATTTTTTTTGCTTCGTCCATACTACAAGTCTCCTCTAGTCTACGTTTCTTGTTCCTATGGGGACAAGCCCCAGTTCCGTTGTGTTTTGTAAACTTTTCTGTTAAGATGTACACTTGTATCTTTGAAAAATAAAATACCCATCTCCTGCTTTACGTGGTCAGGAGAGAGTGTGTGTAGATCCTAAATTACAAATTTTAAAATTATATTAGTCAAAGTAAATATTTTAAGGGTAGAGGGTACTATTTTAAAATTATATATAAACTTAATGGTAAATTTTTTTTATATTTAATTTTATGAAAAATTATAATAAATAAACTAATTATATTTTAAGCCAAGTTTGTAGAGGAGGCTTTTCTGATTCTAATAATAGTAAAATCATTAAAATTGGTTAAAAACTAAGTAAGATATGAAATTTTAAAGATTGAGCACTAAAATTTAGTAATAAAACTAACTTATAAATTTACGTAAATTGACCAAGCAGCATTAGCAATTTTGTGCAACCCAGAAAATTTTTGGCCAACCCAGAAAAACTTTATGATATATACAAGTATATTTTTTTAAAATATAATAATAGTTCAAAATTTTACCATAATAGATATAAAATTTTCGTTGTAATTTAAAAAAGTTTTATTAGTAGCATATATCAATTTTATATGAAAATTTCAAAATACCATATAAAAACTATATAAAAAAATTTCAAAAACTCTTTCTGGTTCACTTCCGGAAATTAACAAGTACAAAATTTCTAGTCAAAACCCTATCTATAGTTTTCTTTCAAAAGAAAACAAGGAAAAAATTTCCCACTTTGTAAAGAACGAAGAGAACAAGGAAAACTCAAGTTCAGTAAATGTAGAACTAAACAACCTTCAGAACAACTTGAGGACAAAACTACTACTACAAGTTGACTTAAAGCTGAAGAAAAAAAACACGAAAATGCTGACGCAAGAACTGTGAGAAAGATCAAAACAAACCACGTGATATCCTGACTGACACAACAATTCACGTGTCCCAGGTAAACAACAAACGAACACGTGAATCAAGCAGATAACGATCATCTAGACAAAGAAATTATTGATCCAATTACTTTGGATACAGCCCAAGCATCTACGAGTGCATCTGCACTTTCAGCCAGGGAAGTTAAAACAAACCAATGGACAGACTTCTTTCCTAAACTCAAGGGAGGAAAAGCAAGTTTCACCAACACAGTGCCCAAATACAAAATTCTCTCTAAAAACGACAATGCTTTGATCATTGACATACAGAGCTTGATCAATATATCCACTAACGACATAATTGCAACACTTGCACTGAAACTCAATGGAGACTTATTAGCAGCCAAGCCTCACTTAATAAAAGGAAAAAGAGTCTCTCTTGAGCTAGTTTTCAAAAGCAAAGAAAAGGCACAGTTCTACGCCTCAGAATGGATTACTATCTTTAAGCAAACATTCTTTGGTTATATTCCTATCAATCTCAAGCGTTCTTTTCTCACAGTGAAACTCAGGAATACACCAATGGGGGATTTGGAAAATACTACAGCACTCATTCTGGCCAGATCGCTGCAATAAAGCCCCTCTTATATGAAGGAACAACGATCTGTTCAGATCAATGGTTGGTGACATTTGAAATTACAGAGGACCCAGACTTATACTCCAGAATCCCAAGATGCCCCATGTAAGTGATCATAAAGTAACAACCGAATGGAAGGAAGCTCCCAAGGTCTGCTATTACTGCGAAAAAGATAAAGCCTCGATAGAAACAAGATGCTTACTGAGAGAAGCTAAACTCCAAAAAAAAGGTGGAGCAGACACTCATAAAACTTCTACTCCAAGCCCTATCTTTAGCCCAAATAACCCCTATATTCAAGACTCCTCAACAAATACAGAGGGTGAAGTGCAAACTGAAGTGGCAGAGACAACTAATGTTTTAACACCAAACAATACAGGTTGCAGCTGAGGAATCGGACAAACCTACTCCAACTACCTCGGAAATGGAAATCCTAACGGATTCAAAAGAACCAAGCTCAACCCAAAGTACATTGCAGGAAATACCATTTACAGTGGTCTCCTACAAGAAATCAAATAATAAAATTGAAAAAGAAAAGAAGAGGGAAAGAATTTTACACATCTGGATCAACAGAATAGAGTCCACGGGATTGTCTCACGGGGCGTACTGGGCTAAAGAACCAACACTAAGACTACTTCCTCTTAGTGAAATCACTACACTTAACGTAAAAGGTCTAAACAATAGACCTAAGGCACAGAGAACACTCACACTTTTAAAGTCTTATAACTTCGATATCATTTTAATAAACTTTTTAGCACAACAATAGGGATTCAGCTCAATTTGGTCCTCCAAAACAGAAAATCACAAGATGGTCGCATCATCACAGTCAATGCAGAAATTAAACAACAATCACAAACATCTGGGCCCTCAAAAGTAGAAACCAAGGAATTTGACTATTTTTTGAAAATTGACCTGTTTGATTGATTAGGTGTAAAATTTTAGGCCCAATCTTTTTTACTTAATAAAGTCTGATCACTTAATAAATTTTTGCGATACAACGGTTAAAAGCTTTTGATGCTATAATCTAAAAATAGATTTACCGAGATTTACCGATAGTAATACGGAATCTACAGATCAAATAATTCTGTTTAAACAGATTTGTTAATCATGAATAACCTAATTTTAGATTGTTTTGATTTTGTGTAACAAAATAGTTTTTGCCGATTTTCTCAAAACCCGTGATCGGCCAAATTCCTTGGTTTCTACTTTTGAGGGCCCATCTATGCTCCACCCAGAGGCGAAGACCGAGTTCGTTTCTTTGAAAATTGGACTCCACCCATAGCAGAGGGAAGAATCTGTATCATTGCTGGTGATTTTAACACAAATCTGGACCCAAAAAATGATATAATAAGCAGCGCACTAGCACAACCTGATCGCTCAAGGGACCTTGTACAAAATCTTTTAGTTGATTATACTGATACAGTTCTGTTTGCAAAAGAGAGCCCATTTCTCACATTTTACCAATTCACACACAATGGTCAAAAAATGGCAACACGCCTTGATTATATTTTTATAGAAGCAAGTCACAGTCATTTTTGTAGAAATACCGATACAAAATTTGGGAATTCTGACCACTTACTAGTGGAATCGGAATTTAACTTCAAGCCGTCACACACCAACAGAGCTCAATTGAGGTTCGATAGAAAATCCTGGGACATTCCAGAACTGAAAATTGGTATAATGAAAGAACTTCAAGAGACCCAAAACATCTCCAACTGGGACTTCTGCAAATGCTCAATCCAATCTATAGTAAGAGCCCATAAACCCAGCTCTCCTCCAGAAAAAAACATCCAGAGGCTTCATAAAAGACTTTGTAATTTGAACAATAAGATAGCCCAAAACCCTGTCTTAACTGATCTCAAACTAATTATCGAAGACCTTAACCTAAAGCTACAAGAGGAACTGGCATCTCTTTCAGAAAGGTGGTGTATCAGGTCGAGTGCCAAGTGGATAGAAGAAGGAGAGAAGTCAACAAAATACTTCTTTGCTCTCTATAAGAAAAAACACTCTACAACAAGCTGCTCAAAAGTAAAGAATCCTAATGATACAAATGGGATGTCCCAGGTACAAACACTCAACTACATTAAAGAATTCTACCAAGAAGTCTACAAAAAGAAACAATTGTCAACTTACGGAAAACCTGGCACAGGTCTCTTCGGAACAAAATCATGCACTAATCAAACCCATCACAGAGGAGGAAATTCACCAAACAATTGACAAACTCTCAAACAATAAGGCCCTGGGCTCTGATGGTCTTACATATGAATTTTACAAAGACACCAGAGAGGCCGTTGTTCCAATACTAGTCAAACTCTTTAATGAGGTCCTCTTACAAGGCCAAATTCCCAGCACTGGCTTCTTTTGCTAGACCAACAGAAGGCATTTGACAGGATTAGCTATGACTTTATATGTATAGCATTGGAAAGAATGAACTTTGACCACAACTTTATTAGGGTCGTCAATGCCTTGTTTTCCTCACAAGTTGCACACATAGTTGACTCAGGTCAAATATCATAACCAATTAGAGTAGAAAGAGGGGTAAGACAAGGAGACCCGCTCTCCCCTCTCCTCTATGTTCTGGCTATTAACCCTCTAATAGAGACTATCATTCAGAACATTAGGGCCATCCCGATCAGTGATACAAACTTCAAAGTTGCAGCATATGCAGATGATCTATCAATTGGGATTAGCTCTCCGTCGGACTGGTCAACACTTCTCAAAATTTTCAGTGACTATGAAAAAGCCTTAAATGCAGTCATCAACAAACATAAGTCAATCCTTATACCAATAACAAACAATGCCAGCAGAGTCGAACTCTCAGAGCAACATAATTTTAAAACCTCAACAAATGACCAGAAATACTTTACATTCCTTGGATACAGTGTAGACATCAAGGGTAACCCTAGCAAAACCCTTTGGAGTGAAATGACAAAAAAAATCAAGAACAAGATCGAAGAGCTCTCCAAAAGAAACTTGTCATTTAGAGGAAAGATTCTTGCAGCCAAAACACTTCTTATTTCCAAGATCTGGTACCTGGCCTATCTCCTCCCGCCATCAAGAGGACAACTTAAAGAAATTGACTCACTTATAATAAAATGGGTTAAGAATAATTCTCGAATGCTCTCCCAATACTCAACATTCCAACTTAGGTATGAAAATGGTGGTCTATCAGCTCCAATTCTCAAGGACATGCTCGGTGCCAGAATCCTCTCAATCTGGATCAAGCAGCAATTTATGGGCAAGAACAGAAAGAAAGATAATCACAGCAGAAATCTGTAACAGAAGGAATATTACAGTCAGGGAGGCACTATCACAAATTCCCTGCAAGACCAAAGGTTGGCCGGAAAGATGAAGACCATACCTAAATGCCTGGAAAAGATTTAAGGGTAAAATCGATCAACAGGTACCTGGCCATGGGAACCTAGTAATCTCAAGATAGGTGAAATAGAGGGTCAACTTTTACTGTTCGCATGGCTCTAAAAAGTCTATACAAACCATCGGTTCCCTCAAGCAACACAGATCAAAACCATTCTCAATTTAAATGGATCAAATCCAAATGGAGTCTTAACAAGAAGAAGGACACTTTTTGGCGCCTTATGCACAGGGCCTTACCTCTAGGGTACCGATTAGTGCACATCGATCCCAATGGCATTGGGGACTGCCTTAATTGCCCCTACCATACACAAACCATTGAACATTTTGCTTTAAAGTGTCCTCTAAGCAAAGTTATCTGGGAAACTGTCTACAAAGTCCTGAAGACATCGGAAGAGGACTCAATTCCTCGAACATTAGACGATATCTTCAAAGCTACCAATATTAAAGAAAACAAGAAACACAAAACTGCAATCTGGTTATACATTATCTGCATCTACGAGATCTGGTGCTGGTATACACAAGCCAAATGGGGTGATAATGTTATCCCTCAAACGGCAATTGCTAATATAATTAGGATCAAGTTAAAATTTGAAATTAACCTTTTATATAGAATCCTTGGCCGTAAAGGCTGCAAAATGCCGGGTAGCGCCAAAAACATTCTTGACTTCATAGATAGAACTTTCTGTATAATTTTGTAAATTAATATGTATATAAATAAAGTACGCTTAGATGCGGTTTGAAAAAAAAAACTATATAAAAATGATTTACGTACCCTCTACCCTTAAAATATTTTAAACAATATTTAAAGAAAAATTTATAAAAGCTAATGCTTATTAGCATTTCAATTGCCTTTTGGTCATTTTCTTTTCATACTTAAGTTCTTATTGCCTTATGCAGAACTACATCTTCTAGCCATTGAAGTAACACTTTAAAAAAAAAATTACACAAAGTAAAATTTAATTACCAATGCTTTTTATACTTAATAGTTCTTATGCTTTATACAGAACTACTTTTTATAGATCATTCAGACAAGTTTTTAAAAGCAGATCTCTTGAAAAAAAATCTTAAAAAAAAACTTCATGAGCCTATTTAGCTATATACTATTAGACTAATAGCAAAGATGTGCCATTAGTGAAAGTTTTCCAAGAATCTGATTATATCTGATTAAATTTGCCAGCCATTAGTAAGGCCAAAGACCAATGTATTCTGAAAATTAGAGGTTTGTAGATGTTAAAACTAATATAAATAATCGTGTAACAATCAATATTACAGTTGTACCACATTAGCTAATCAAAACGTCTTTACATTATACTGGTCAGGATACTTTATTACTATATATATTTTTAAGGAAATGCACTATGTGTATGTACACAGGTAATAATTAATTGATTTGCAAATCCGCGTAAAATATGAATTATAGACCAAAATTAAACCCGATTTAAGGTTAGGGTTAGGGTCAGCTTTGGGAGAGTTCAGCGTTGGGAGTGTTCAGCTTTGGGATTGGAAGAGGCTATAGTTTATATAAAATTTTGCAAGGAATTTTTTTTTGTTAGAGCCCGAAAAGTGGTTTCATAAGCAAAATTTTAAGTTATCATATGTACCATTGTTAAGTCATCATATGTACACGTGTTTATACACTAGTGTACAAATAGTAATTGCCTATTTTTAATATATAGTGTTATATTAGCATAAATTTTTTTTTAAAAAAATTCTCAGTCACGTGACTGAGGCGCAATTGGCGCTCTTTATTTATATCAATTAATATTACATGCTCTTGACTACACTAAATTTTAAAGAACTATATATCTGTTTTATTTTAGGTGATTTTTCTCTAATAATGAATAGTAACTGCTGAAGTTTCTTTTTGAGCCCTGGTTTTAGTTATTTCTTCTTTGCCCCATTTGGCCTTTGCAAATAAGCACCATATTGTATATATTACCTGGATATGGAGCCATTGGGCCGCTCGTTTCTTTGACTTATTCTTTATGTTACTCGCTTCAAGAGCTTCTTGTATAGTAGCCGAGGGACTAGTGTCCACTGTAGTATCTATTAGATTGTATGCTAAGCACTATATTTCTTTGCTTATATCACATTCTATCACAAAATGCTCAATGGTCTGTCTAACTTCAGTACAATCGCCACTGTTCCCTGGGTCTAGATGTCGTGTTTGGTATCCAAAAGGTAAGGTGCCATGTTGTACCCTCCAGCAGGTGTCTAGTTTTTTTGTTGATGTGTTCTTTTATCTTGAGTAATGTTGCTAGTCGAAATACTTAATTTAGTCAACTATTTAGGCAATTAGTGTCTAAATATATTTCGACATGGCATTATTTTTTTTTTTTTTTTAATGTCAAAAGTCTAAATTTGCCTAAATGTCTAAATAGTTGACCAAATAAAACTATGTGACTAAATGTCTAAATAGTTGACTAAATATAATACTATATGACTAAATGTAAGATTCTGTTTAATTATAGTGCTTTGCAAAAAGTGTGACCCTGTGATTTACATAGTGATGATGCCGAAAATTTTAATTCCCTATTGATCATCATTTTCATCAAAAACGTCTATGTTTTATCTGAAATCATTAAAATTCTTCAAGAACTGAAAAATTGGCTGATTTCTCATGACAACATGATCTGCAGAGATGACACATTTTTGCAAAGTGCAATAAGCTCTGGTATAGCTTTAAACCAACCAAAAAACTTTGTACATTGCTTCATATTATTTGTAAAACCTAATAACTTACAGTATTAAATAATAAAAAATAGAATCTAATCAGGCAGAAATAACTATAAAGATTTAGAATTCGATCATCAATTCTATTTTTAGAATCGATTCGCATCCCTACTTTGTGATATTTACATACAGTTCCGTGGCTGCAGAATGACGCCCTGATTCTCTTTAGCTATATGGGCGTATGTTAGACATCTTTCTTATGCTTGTGTTTTCATGTAGTTTAGGACCTTGGGGTTTAGAAAATTTTAGAACCGAGAGGTCAGTAGTTGATACGTGAGTTGATTGGTATGGGTTCAAATAATTAGTCCTAGACTTTAGTCCTAGACTAGAGGTATTGATGCTAAAGTATGAATGCTAGAGCTTGTTTGGATAGCAAACCTATTACTATATGTTTTTTCATATTATTTCTTAATTTAGACATTTCGATATTATTTAGACATTTCGACATTATTTAGACATTTCGGTATTTAGACATTTCGGCAGCCTAAATATCAAATGTCGAAATATTTCTACAAGCATAAAACAATTTCGGCTAACAACATTAATCTTGAGCCAACTGAAGTTTTCTGACAGATGATCATCCGAGTTCGTGTTGCCTCCATTACTAACTGTGTTTAGTCTTCGTACGATCCATTTGACTGTCATCCCAAGGCCATTAGTTTGGTCGATTACCATTTCCTCCAACAACCAGGGCCAGTTTCTTGTGGATGTGATGTCGCCCTTTAGTTTAATCCAAGTGCGCACATGACTCCTCCATTCCTTCGGCCAGGCTTTTGTGCTAATCGGGGTTGATTTTAATGCTTGAAGAATGTTAAGATTCCTTTTGGCTCTAATTTTCCCTGAAATTACTTCTCTTTCAAAACAGGCCAGGTGGAACTGCCTGTATATAAGCATTTCCATATCATAATGAGCCTCGCATTTAAAATGTTCTGGATGACAGGGGCACCTAGTCCTTCTTCATCCAAGTTCTTTTGGAATGTCGCATATCTGGGGAGGAACTTAGATTTTTGCTTAATCCAACTTGAGATAAGGTCATCTTTTGGGAGGCAGAATGTAGGCGGCATACCACATTCTAGAAAGAACTAGGAACTTGGCCAGCATTATTTTCCCCCTAAAGGATAGGTTTCTTGCATTTAGTTTCTCTACTTGGGTCTTTATTTTGATGATAGTTTCCTCTCACAGTCTTTGTTTAGGCGAACTGTCCTTTAACACTTCAATGCCTAGTATTTTAAATGGGGTTTGTTCAGGGATCTTTTAATATTAATCTTCCCTGGCAGGTTTACATTTTCCACAGAAGGCGTTAACGGGACCAGTTTGGACTTTTTCTTGTTTATTTTAACATTTGCGGCTTTCTCATAACCTTCTACTTAGTACCTTTGTTATAGTCTCCCAGTCAGAGCGAGAGCCGACACCTAAGGAAAGATCATTGGCATATGATGTAAGTTTGAAAATGGTGAGCGCTAGTGTTCGGATCTGCTAGATTTTTTATCCAGATTATCTGGATAATATAGATAACAGATAATGATTTTGTTCAACAGATAATTTATCTGGATAATTACTTTAATTTCAGATAATTATCTATAGATAATCTGTATTAATATATATGGTAAAACGATGAAATGGTAAAATTGATCAAATGTTAAAATATTCATTTATTAATACTTATTATCTGATATATGCATTTTTTTAATTCATCAAATAAATGTATGTCAAAACCATTTCAATTATGATTCCATTTTGGCAATGAATTATAACCATTCCATTCACATGGTTCATGTCAGGTGATTTTTGATAATAATTGAACACTTATTTCCAAATTGACTCCATTTTGAATCTCGTATATATATTTATTTATTTATATAATAATTATATATTTTTTTTATTTTTATAAAATTATCGTTAGTCAAAAGTGTCCTGTACATTTTTACCAATCATTTTGTTCATGTAATGATAAAATGTTGTATACTTTTTTTAATCGTCGCTATTTTCAAATTACAGGCTGTGAGAATATTTATACATACAATGTACGAACTGTAAATGTTTAATTGCTTGCTTGGAAGCATGAGTGTTATATGAATTTAACCTTTTAAAGGTATGTGTTCGTGAATATTTAATATGTATTAGCGTACTATGTTATTGATGCTGCTAAATTTAGTAGAGTAAATGCGAACTTGGAAAATCATTTTGGTGTTATATCTTGTTATGGTAATATCATATACATAAGTATAACAGCAATCACTATCAGCAATTAAACGACAACTATGAGAAATGAATTACAGAATCGGTAAAAGTTAGATTAACAATTTTATGTGACACTAAATACAGGAGCAAGTGTTACATTGGATGTGAAGATGTAATATGCAAAAGTTTCTATATGTATTCACATTTTTGCTTCAACATATGCATTTATCTAATAAGATGCAAGATTTTGCATACAAAAACTATTTAAATTGCAGTATATCTATATACTACATGAAATCTTCAATATCACTCCATTCCTAAATATGGAATATATAAATTTGTATTAACATTTATCACGGGTATACTATGTACCATTAAAGGAGCAAAATTCCGGAACAACCCAAGTTATATTCCAGTTTAAAGATAGAGTGTGTTGAGATCTCAAGAAATATATAATAACCGGAGCAAGATTATTGCTTAAAACCCAGGTTGCTCCATATATCTGGAGCAATTCTGGGTTGCTCCATATATCTGGAGCAATTCTGGGTTGCTCCATACGGATTATCTTGTGTGAATTAAAACTAGCCCATCTATAATTTCGCAAGTATTAATTTAATAGTTAAAATGTATGACACAATTCTGCGATACACAAAATTTATATTATAGGTTTACCTAGTATGAAATATATGTCTAATAATTAGCAAATAATCTAGATAGTTATCCGGATAATGGAATTATGAACAGATATAGATAACAGATAATGTTTTCTTTCAACAAATAATTATCTTTAGATAAACAGATTATCTAGATCCAAACACTAGTGAGCACCTAAAGGTATTCCCCTAATCTTTTTATTAATATTTAGTAGTAGTGGTTCAAATGCTAGTGCATCCACTTATTTGTGCGGATAATACAAGCTCCTGGAGAGGAAATAGACAATCGGAGAGTGCAAATTTTGACTATTCCGGATCAGCCTGACGAAGAATTCGAACACACGTAAAAGAAGAAAAAAGTGAAAATACGCAAAAAACTAATGTTTAAATCGATCTTGGTGCACTAATTAAAAATGACGGGAATGAAATTTTACTTATATTAAGCATCACTCTAACCCTATAGCCTATAACGTTAAGGCCCTAACAGTGCCCAACCCTAAATTTTTATCTCACGCACTTAGTTTATTTACAAAATCGGATTTCCTTTTTGGTTTGTGTTACCCGTGCAAATAAGTAAAATGGTTCAAATGCTAGTATGTAGAGCAGGGGAGAGAGGGGATCACCCTGTCTCACCCTGTGCCCACCTTGAATGGAAAAGATATGGACCCGCCCCCAATAATATGAGCCACTTGATTTTTGAAGAGGTCTTTTATTTATTTTCTTGTCAAATTTCATTTTTTCTATTATAAGAGCTAGAAATTCGTGATTAACTCTATCAAAAGCTTTGGCCTGATCGATTAGAAGAATCCAATGCTGTTCAGTTGAGTCACGTGTGTTCCGCAGTATAGTCATTATTTCCATAGTGGCGTTTACAATAAACCTTTCCTTGATGAAACCCTGTTAATGTTCTGGAATGATTGAACTACAGATTTCGTTCATTCTGTCTGTGAGAATTTTCATAATAGTAAATTCCCCCGAAAATAAGCTATCCACAGTTTTTTTTGTTAAAAATCGGCAAAAAAAGATAGCTTATTTTCGGAAACATACAGTAATCTATTTCTTTTATCAGTCAACACATTTCTGGCTATTGAGAATAAACATTCTGAGTAAATAGATGTTGCAGGAATTGCAAGATACCGACGAGCTAATTGTGAAAGTAAGAGCAATGTCTTCAAATATAATTGCCACCAGGAAAGTGGATATTATCAGAATCATACAATATCATTCGAGGCAAGTTGAAATATGGTTTTAATTCTATATCAATTAGAGAGAATTTTTTGGCATTAGCAGTACTATTAAAAAAAGACGCCAAGTTTGAAGTGGATTTTGCTATTGGTTAGTTATTTAAACTAAGTATAGGAATCAGTTAAAAATTTTTAGTCGATTAGTTAGTCAACTAAAACTATTAGTCGTCAACTAACTAAAAATCGACTAATCCGATTAATCGACTAATCGATTCGTCGACAAATCTATTAGTTGACTAATCGATTAGTCAACTAATCAACTAATCGTCTAGTCGATTAGTTGATTAGTTGATTAATCAATTAGTTGATTAATTGGCTAGTCAATAAATATACAAAAAAAATGAATACCAGGAATATAGCAATAAAAATATGAAATAGATGATTAATCTTATTAACTAATTGACTAATTGACTAATTGATTAATCAACTATCGAATAGTCGATTAGTCGACTAATCGACTTATCGACTATTGACTAATCAACTAATCGATCAACTGACTATAAAAAAATTTAGTCGATTAGTCGACTAATCATCGACTAATTGACTAATGACTATATGGGGTGTGGTCAATTAAAACAGCCCATTTTTACAATTTTTTGAAAAACGAGTTTTTATTAGATTCTTATAAATTTTGACATGATTGACATTTTTCAATTATAAATGAAAGTCGATATGCATAATAAAAAATCAAGATAATGTAAAGAAAGATTGCATGAGGCTGCATAGAGCCCAGCACATCACAAGATTACCCTATAGTCACATGCTATATTTAACCAATCAAAATCGTTAAATTTGATTAATCCCGGATCAGTCCAATCAATTATCTCAAAATAAGTTATATGTAAAAATGGGCTGTTTTAATTGACCACACCCATATGATTCCTATTCTTAATTTAAACATTCAGTTTCATTTTGCAACATTCTCATTTTTTATTTAAGAAATTGTTTTGCTGCTTCGAAATTTTCTGAAGCAAATTCTAGGTCTTTAAATCTAGGGTCTAAGATTGATGCCTGATAACCCTCTGATTCTGGGTCTTCCTATTGATCAGCTAAATTAAGTTTGATCTCATCTCTAACATCATGAACAATAGGATGAGTCAATGTTAATTCCATTTTAAACAAGTGTTCTTGAAGAGTTGCGATTGTTGGAAGCATAAGGGAAAGCGTAGGTATTTATTACCTCCCATTAAAGATGTTGCACGAGCAAAAGATTCAAATAAATAAATGAGTTTCTTAAGGCCTAACTGTTTAGCAATAGGGATTCTAATTTTTTTCTATCTTTACAGATTTCCCTATTGGCATCTTGAACTAACTTTTTGGTAAGTAATTGTATAGACTCATATAGTAATAACAAACGTTCTAAAAGCACAAATGTTGAATTCCAACGTGTAACCGATACAGTGGCTATCGGTTCTAGGAATTGCATTCAGCTTGTAATATGAATATTATTTTTTTATTTATTTCTTCTTGTGCTTTTCTTAATGTTTCTCTATATTTATCTTTGTGTACTAAAAAACTATTTAACTCTTTAGCTCTATTAATTAAATTTGTTACTTCACCGGATTGTAAAGCATTAGTAATAGAAAGTTGAAGAGTATGTGCAGCACAACGAATATGGATTACTCCAAGGTTAGTTATTGCTTTAACCATGAATGATGCATTATCAGTGGTTCCAGCAATACATTTTTTTGAAATATTCTATTTGGCGAACTTTTGTCTTAAACAGTCTTCAATATGTTCTCCGATATGTGGGGTAAGGAAATTCCTCTATAGTCATAAGTACTTGATTTAACCAAAAACCAGAATCGAGCCAATGAGCTGTAATACCCATATATGGCCTGTGTGCACTTGTCCAGAGATCAGTCGTAAACGAAAAAGTATTTATCGTTTGTTGAAAAAGGTCAAGTATTTTATCTTTTGCAAAGTTTATCACTTCATGCATTTTTTGTTTAAATACATCTTGACAAGGAATTTAGTAGCGAGATTTGGCTTCATACATTAAGTTGTGAAAGTTTTCATTTTCTAAAACATTAAATGCATGCATGTCATCAATAATCCATGCTAGAATTCGAGAAGTTAATTTATTTTTTTTGTTAGAAGATAATGATGGTTGTTTGTTAAACATATCTAATAATGTTGGTTGCATAGGATCTTTCTGAGCTATAGCAACAGGTTTCTTAGAAGCTAGCCGTTCAGATGTTCCAGATAATAGTAGTAATGAACCTTTTTCAAATAAGCAATGGACCATACGTAAATGAGCTCCAAGTGTACTTGTATTAGAAATAAGTGCAAATAATTCTCTACATGACACTATTTTTCCCTTTCGTTTAACTGAGACTAAGCATTTTATTTCTTTTTTTATAGTTTTGTCTTTTTCATATGATCCCACATCTAACTTTTTCCAGGTTTTGGTTTTTTGGTAAACGATACAACAAAAACTTATTTATGTTTTTTTGCATTTTGTAGAAGAGTATTTGAAGAATCAGAATCGTTTAAATTATCCAGTAGTGAAGTAAAATTTTCAAGATTATCTAATAGCAAAGTAGATTGATTAGAATAATGTAATAAGGTAGAGTATTCAGAAGTATATAACAGTGGATTAGAGCATTCAATACTAGACGATGAAGTAAAACGTTCAAGATTATGTGATGGAGATGACAAAGTAAAATGATCAAGATTATGTTATGAAGATGATGAAGTAAAACGTTCAAGATTATGTGAAGAAGACGACTTAGTAGGTATTATAGAAACTGGATCAAAAGTATATATCGACACATTAGAGTATTTAGGATTAGAAATAGTTGTAATATGTTCAAGATGACATGAAAATGAAGAATCAAGAGGTGCAATAGGGATAGAATTGCATTCTAATATATCATCAGAAATATCTTCTGATCTGTATTGAAATGTAGGATAATTATCTTGATCCATTATGATTATAGATATCATTGATGGAAAAATAATATTTTTAGATACAAAAAATCTATCATATTTGATTTTACTTGATCTAATCTTTTAACTTTATCAATAACAAATTATTTTTAATTGGGCTTTGCAAAAGTACTTCTTTTTTTTTCTTTAGGAATTCCCATTCCAGTGGATATCACTAGAACTGGATGGCCATTGGACTTAACTGGATGGAATTGGAAGCAAATTTGCTTCCAGTGATTGGATGTTCGCTGGACTGTTTTGGTGAAGATTTTTATTGGCTGGATGGAGCTTCCAATGACTTCCAGTGACTTCCAATGAAAAAAAACCATTTAATATATATACGTACTGTATTAGCTATATTCATTGTCGCAGCTAATGCTGAAAACGGCTGATGCCGAAATTTGGGATCTTGATTTGAAACTATAAGCCCTGCTAAAATCTACAAATACTCTTTAAATATCAAATCTTCCCCAAACCTCACCCTAACCCTATAAGACAAAAATGAAAAAATCACTGCAAAAAAATTTTAAAATTTTATATCAAAGTACATCAGCGAAATATAATAATGTAAACTTGCATAAGTTATCACGGCCCGAAATATTGCGCAATAATTACGGTCTAGACGAAATATTGCGCAAATAATTGCGAAATATTGCGCAATAAATAACGTAATATTATGAAATATATTACGCAAAATTACGAAAATTATAGCGTAATATTACATTATATATTGCGCAATATTTCGAATTAATTCGAAACAATTCAAATAGATGTAAATGGTTCAAACAGCAAAATATTTAAAAGATAGCTACTAATAAGTAAGTAAAGATAATCAATTCAAATTTATCAAATTCGATTCGAAATATTTCGGTGAATTTCAAATTAATTCGAAATAAATTAAATATGAATAATAGGAAATATATTTAAACGAAATTATTATCCGATTTATTAGATATTTTCGAATTAATTCGAAAAAAAGCAAAATAAATAAACTTTATTTAAATAAACAAAATATAAATTTTATAACTTAAAATATATTTTATTAATAATTTTATTTTTTATTTTATTTAAAATTTTAAAAATTACATAAAAAAAAAGCTAAATTATAGAAAATCCTAAAAGAAATATATAAAAAAAAATAAAAAACAAAAAAACCAGCATTATTCAAAAAAAAAAAAAACAAAGCAAAAAATAAAAACTTTTACTTATCATCATCAACCGTAAATTTCTTATCATCATCATCATCAACGTCTGAGGCCAAAGAATCATCATCAACCGGTTTATTTATGTCTACTTCGGGTACATCTTCTTGGTTAGTTGTTTCTTCATCAGAACTAACTCGCACTATTTCGGATTATTAATAAAATAAAAATTAAAATTAGCTAATTCGAAATATTGCGAATTAATTAAATTAAGTTGTTAAAGTTAATCTTACTATACTTTCGCCGTTTATTAGTCTAAATAATTCATAAAAATTAAAATAAATTCAATTAAATTAAATAAAATTAAAAAATTTTACCTTTTCGGAAAGTTTCGAATTGTTTTTACGTTTATAAACCTTTTCCTAATTAATTTGAATTATGTTATTAGTTTTAACATTTTATAGTAGTTCTTTCGAATGTATTTTGAATTTTGATATTAATAAAGTGCGCCACTACACGCCCCTAGTGCAGAACTAGGGTTTTAAAAAATATATATATATATATATATTATGGTATTACTTGCTTGAATTTGCCCTTTAAATAAAGTTTTTTGAGATATTTGATCTATACTAATCTTTTTTTACAGAAGATATACCGTGCAAAGAGTTAAAAAGTGCTATAATATGTTTTAAAAAAATTTTATTATATGAAACTATAAGTTGCCAATTGATGATATGGTGTTTTATAGTAAGGGTTACTTTAAAAAATTTTCTTTATATTGTATAATCCAGTGATCTTCAAGCCAATCAAATCAAATGTTTGCCATGCTCAATTTCTGTAGTTGAGTTGCAGATATGGCAGCTGGTGTGAAACCTTTGGGCAGACCACTTAAATTAAACACCAAAAGTATACATGTGGCTAGTTGTACTTTCATCCATATAGAATTCAGATGCATAAACCGAATAAAGTATATGTTCCAAAACAGGCACTTTGAATCTGAAAAAATTTTATTAACAATAATTAAAATGCTAATTTTATTTATATATTGTACAACTTTTTTATTATATATCAGTTTAATTAAAATTTATACAAAATTTATAATACTTACAAAAAAATAGTACAGACCAAATATCAATTTTTATATTTTTGACAGGACCCATAAGTAGTTTGAAAGGGGTCCGTATTATTTTGCCAACAATCACTTTATCGACATAACATTTTACCGACAAATACTCACTGACAAGTTCATTTTACTGACAGTTTGTTTCACCAAAGTTCATTTCACCGACAAGTTTTTTTCAAAAAGCACCCTAACTTTAACCCTAATTCTATCTAATTATACCCTGACCCTAATGACAATAGCCTCGGTGAAATAAACTGTCGGTAAAATGAATGTGTCAGTGAATAATTGTTAGTGAAATGTTATGTCAGTGAAGTGATTGTCGATTAATTGATTGCCACCTGTTTAAAAGGTGCCCATAATCTCATAGGTCAGGTATGGACTAAGATTTGAGCCCTAGGGTAAAGGTAGGGCTCAGATAGATTGCCCATGTACAAACAAATAGGATAAGGGTATCACTAGTACCTGGCTCTATCTGGTCCATACAAAAGCTAAGTTCTCAGATTTCATGTACAATACGTACATACAGATATATATATACTATTTAATTAACCAGATTGCTATTTAATTGTTTTTAATGCAGTGATATTATGTAAGTTACGTAATTTTTTGGTGAGTGGAAGGAGTCCCGAAAATAGTGTTCCTCACGAGCCGGGTCGGGCCAGGTTTTATTAAAAACCTGAATTCAAACCAGAAAACTAGTGCGGGTCCAAGTATAAACCCATACCCAAATATTTGATATCCAACCTGAACCAATACTGGTATAAGTATACTTTACTCAAGTGAAAATAAAGCATTTTAAACTAAGCAAATTGACTCTCTGTCACAGGTTAATTAATGACTTGCATCACTAAAAAACCTGTGACAGGAGAACCTGGGTAGAATAAAGACCTCTTGCAAATAATTTACATAACTAACAAAAGCCAAACTCTGGGTTTGCTAAATAATAATAATAATAATAATAATAATATTTGTCTTTGGTCTGTAGTACATACACCATAACACAAAATTCTAACAGGTTGTAGTCACAAACTCTACTGTACGTATAAAAAAAATTAATTCGTTTATTCTGCAATATTTAATTCTAATATTTTGAACTTTTTCTCATGCGATTTATACCATAAAAAATTTTGCCTCATGCAATTTTACTGTTAATATTCAGATTGTCATAAAGAAAAAAATAATTTTTTTATAAACCGAGTCAGTCCGGGTACTATCGGTTTTGGTCTTTCTTATGATCCGTCCTGGTCAGGTTCAAAAAATCATGGTTCAAACCTGATCCGCAAGGCTGAGTCCGGGTCAGGTTTGGGTCTTTGGTTCAAGTATGAGAAACAATACCCGAAAATATCAGGTTATAATTATAATTCAAGTCAAATTTTTATAATTTTGGTTAAAAGTATAAATTAATAAAATTATTAATAATTGTGACAGATCATAATGAAATCCAGATTAAAATGAAATGATAGTATAAAATCTCAAAAACTAAATTTTTTGGGGTACATTTTTTAGGGCTAGAGGTTTAGGAGGACCCTGAAGAACTCTGATACAACTTAGATCTGAGTTTGTATAATATCAGCCAAATAGGCATATAAAATAGGCCAAAATTTAAATTTTTACTATATAAAAATGCAATATGCAATGAATTTCTATACAAAATTTTCTTTTTTAGTAACCTCTAAGTTATATTAGAGAGAGATCGACGTACACTCTCTCCTGACCACAAAAGTGAAGGAGACAGGTATTTTATTTTATCAAAATACAGGCTTACGATACAAGCGAAAAGACCACAAAAAATAAGGAAACAGGGGCTTGTCCCCAAGGAGACAAGAAACAAGGATACGGAGAGTTAAATAATATGGAAGAAGCTGAAAAAATGACAAAAAGAAAAAAACCAAACCAGCCAAACGTGCTTGTCACGTCAAACAAAGAAAATATAAACACAAACAAACTTGCAACAAAACAAACGAAACATGTCGAAAGCAGTGGAGCACACAAGAATGAACTAAGTTGGGACGAAAAAGTAGTCCAAGAGCTAGAAGCCCTGAAAGACGTAACAAGTAGCTATATTAACCTAAATAAGAATACCTTCGTGGTCACTGACGGACCGAATAAAACACAGGAGTCAACAGCAACAACAGAAGACGGGGCTACCAACACCTTGGGAGCTCCATCTAATAACATATAAGAAGCCGAAGATGCTTGTAACAACAGTAGTGAGAAACTCGAGACAAACGAAATAGAGGCTACAAAAAAAACAGAGGTTTTAGAGGAAAACTGAACGAAGCTCGGGCCTTGGACCTCTTTGTTTCCAAAATTGAAAAGGGGACGATCGACTTACTCCACCTTTTCTCCGAGAAAAAATATTAGGACTAACAACTCAAATGCATTAATCATCGATATTCAAGGTCTACAAAGCTCATTTAATGAGATAATGACTTTGATGTTTGAACAGGTTAAATATGACGTTAGTGCGGCGAAGCAGCACTTCACCAAAGGTACAAGGACGCACATAGAGATTACATTACAAGTGCTAAAAAGCTTAAGCATTATGCTTCCAGTGGAGTAGTCATTGAAAACAAGATGTATTTTGGTTATATCCCGGTTGACGGTCGTAGGTCGTTTCTACCAGTGAAATGCAGGAATGTGCCCTTAGGGAACAAAATGGAGATTTCAGACGCCTTATTGGAAGCCTTCGAAGACGTGGGAAAAATTGCTTCAATCAGGCCTCTAATGATTGATGGAACTCCATATATCTCCGACCAATGGATTATTGTGTTTGAAACCACTGCCGACACGGATTTGGAAAACAACATTCCCAGGTTCACACATGTCATGGACAACAAAGTGTTTACAGAGTGGAGATCAGCCACAAAGGTGTGCTACTTCTGCGAAAAAGAAGGCCACATTAAGAGAGATTGTCAGGAGTTCCACAACTCGGTAGAACGTAGACAACGTTTACAGAAATATAGAGCGAGAGACCCAGACGAACAACCAATTCCGGAAGAGATGAAAATAAATATGGAAAAAATGACATGGGAAGTTGACATGGCGATCACCCCTGAAAAGGACGTAAAGGAAAATCATGTTGCCGAAATAGAAATGGGAATACATGCAGGGGAAGATCCACATGATACAAGTTCAAAGGAGCAAATTACCACAAATACGGATATCAATCTAAATAAGGCAGAGACCAGTCTAGAACAGACAAAAATAAAACAAAGGGACGAACTAGCCTTAATAGGTTACGGACCTGAAACAAAAGTTCCTGCACTATCGATGGTGGAAACCCCAATAGAAGCGTCAGTGGGAATACGTTTGCCTGAAATTAGCGATATAGCAAACTATGAAGACACCGATTTGGGAGAGTTCACAGTGGTGACTCATAAGAAGGCACAATCAAAAAAGAAAAAAGGAAATACCAATGGCGGGTCAAACCCTGCAAGAATTACACCCTACAAGGCCCAAAGAGGCAAGGGTGGTCAAAACCATCATTAGATGGGTACAAAAACCTTTTACGTAAGAATGACAGCATCCAAAATTAAAATAGCCACTTTAAACGTAAAAGGATTAAATGACAGTGGTAAACAACAAAGAACCCTTACATTGTTAAAGTCTTACAAACTGGATATTATAATGTTGCAAGAGACAAATCTAAATGACGAAAAAAAAAGAAACTTTCTTAAAAAACAATGGCTGTGTGACTCAATATGGACAGAGAAAACGGCAATTCTAGCTGGTAAATACAGCATACAATTTAAAGAAATGGAAGTTAAAAAAGGTGGACGAATCATCATGACCAAATTCTCATATCAAGGATGGCACTAAAAAAACAATGGCTGTGTGACTCAATATGGACAGAGAAAACGGCAATTCTAGCTGGTAAACACAGCATACAATTTAAAGAAATGGAAGTCAAAAAAGGTGGACGAATCATCACGACCAAATTCTCATATCAAGGACGGCACTATAATGTAACTAACGTATACGCTCCGCCCATCTCAGAGGATAGAGTAATTTTCTTTAGTGATTGGTCTCCAAAATTAAGCGAAGAGGACATAAATATAATTGCAGGGGACATGAACACTAATCTAAATCCAGAAAAAACTGAGTTAGCCAAGCTAGTCCACAAAGAGACAACTCGAAGGAAATCCTGGCAAATAAAATAGCAGGTTTACATAACATCGCAAATTTTGCGCAAGAAAGTCCATTCCTCACCTTCTTCCAAAATACACGTAACAATACTTCGATGGGAACATGTATAGACTATATTTTTATAGACGAAAAATA
>QKWP01002206.1:0-48144 GCA_003550325.1 Gigaspora rosea
CCAGAAAAAGAAAAACAGGAACGCTTACAAAGCTCCTATATAAAATTCCTTGAAGAACTATACGAAAAACAAGTAGGAATTTGGATAGCAAACCAATACGTAATAGTAGAAACTTACGAAGAACTTGAAAAATACCATGAACAATATTGGGAACGAGAATCTATTTCAGTATTGGAACAGCCCTTACAATGAAAATGAAATAATATCATTTTTACCAGAACGAAAAATGACACAACTGATACTATTCACAGAAATAGAAAATGAGATATGTATATTATTAGCACAAAGAATAAACCCAAATAAAGACTTTTATTTAAAACTAAATGGACCCGGAGGAAAGGCAATACATGAAAAGAATGAAAATATAGATGTATGTGTAATAAGAGAATGCTTTGAAGAAGCTGAAATAGTATTAAGGAACGAAAAACTGCTGAAAATATTTGAGGAAACATGCTACTCAACCAAAGAATGGAAAGCAGAATCTTGCTTACAAAGGGAAGCAAGTCATATAATAACTTTAGCAATCTACATACACCCCTTAGAAGAACCACCAAAATATACAGAACCACACAATTTAGGACCATGGAACCTATACAAAATGGAAGAACTGTTAAAACATCGAAATGAATTAATACCGATACTTGAAGAAAACATAGAATTAATAGACATAAAAATAAAAACCTACGAACAAGATATATTAGAACTACCTATAAATGCACAGAAATTAGAAGAAATAAAAATTAAAATGGGAAAACAACCACAACGGACCCGAGAAACTTTTAACTTTTTTATGATATAGAATTAGAAATACCAGAAGAGGAAGTGCCCGAAATCATAGACGAACAGTTTCCTGTACTAGCATTAAACTTTGGGAAGTTATCTTCATTCGAAATTCAAACCTTGATCAAATATAAGAAAAAGATCCAAGAATTAATTAGACCACTTAGGAGAATTGAACACAAAATTCAAACAATAGAAAAATCATATAAAGGATTCAAATACTTATCCATATTTGATAAAACGGAAAGAAAAATAATAGCCCAAAGATTTAGAGAAAACCCAACAATATTAGAATTATCTAAAGATAACACAATACCACATAAATTTCAGAACACGATATTTGAATTTGAAATTCACAAAAGTTCCACAAATAAACTAACGTACCTCAAACTCCGCCTATCTAAAGACCAAACACAGATCAACGGTACAACCAATGGAAAACAAACATGGGAATTCTTCCATAAGAATTATTCGAAACTACCTCTAATTTAGAAATTCCCGGCAACACAGAATCCGACCACACTGTGCAATACTATAGCCCGCAAATAAGTATGGAGTGTTAGACGGTAGGCAATGTGATACAGAGTTAGAAATGAAATGTTATTGTTACAATAAATAATATAAAAAAAAAAGTAGTAACAGCCAATCGATTCTCAAAAAGGTTGCGTAGGTTACTCGATAGCAGAAAGGGCAATATCCATTTTATGTTCATAATAATAATTCCAAATATGAGAAATCATTTTTTTTAAACGAATTGATCATAAGGAAATTTCGAAAAAAAGCAATTTCATTTTTAAAAGTGTTATAGTTATAGCTTCATAACTTATTGGCACAATGGGATCATACGATTTTACCGTAACTTGCCGAATGCCTTATAACTAATTGAAACGATTCTCCTGCATCAATTAGTAATATCAATTTATAGAACAAGAATTTTACTGATTCGTACGACGTAAATTTAACACACATAAACAAATGTGTAAGATCATTGTTACAGCATGCCCATAATGTGATACGGTACATTTGAGTGCCGTGCGTAGTAATTTTAGCAATGCACGGTTTTATTTTATAGACAAGTTAGAAATAATGATCCTTTTTTTTTATTGTTCTAGAATTCTAAATCAGAAAATCTTTTATCTGATGTTTTTATCACTGCATATAAATCTTTTAAACTGCAACAAATAATGATAATAATGAAAAAAGGATAGTAAATAATGGGTTGCATATTGCGTAACTATTTAATTAATTTTGATTACTGAATTTAATTTTTCATTTGTTGTACATTAAATAAAAAAGTTAAAATTTGTGACAAGAAATCTTTGATTTTAATTTTATATTTTTTATATACATGTTATAATTCTAATAGCGCAAATCAATATACTAACAAAAAGTTTTCTTTGAAAGTAACAAAATAATGTCAAGTACAATTTACCGAAATGATGGCAGTGATAGTGACAACGATGATGGATTGCAAGAACGTAGGTTGGAATTAGAATATGGATTTGGGAATTATGATTCTGATATTTCGAAATTTAATAATATTAGTCAAAGTAATCAAAATAATAACACTACTATAATGTCACATCAAATTCCACAAAAAACTTCATCTAAATCAAATATATTTAAAAAGTTACTTCGGTTCGTCGATACCAGTGATTCATCAATCACCACTTCTTTTCTAGAAGATGATTGTGTTCAAGTAACTTTTCATGCCCATCTCCCACCAAAAATTGAAGACATCTCTCGTGATTTTAACTCTGTAGAAAAATCAACTCCTTGCGTAATTGGTAATATTGATGAACTTGGTAATTGGGAAAATGTAGTAGTTCCACTTAAACAATCTTATTCAAATCCACTCAATTTCTTTGGTGAGAAAAATAGTACTTATTGGGTGTCTGAACCCGTGATAATTCCAGTGAGGAAATTTAATGAAGGAGAGATTAAATATAAGTATGCTGTGCAAATTGTTGAGAAAGTGGATAAAAAAGGTATAAAAGCTGAGGAAAAGAGGATTAAAGAAGCTGAGAAGAAGGCAGAAAAAGATAAAAAGGAAGCTGAAAAAAAGGCAGCAAAGGAGAGAAAAGAGGAAGAGAAAAGATCCAAAAAAGCTGAAAAGAAAGCTGCAAAGAATAAGAAATCTGGTGATGATAATATTCAAGACGGTGAAAATAATAGGGACAATGATGATGGTTCTATAAAGGATGATGATGACGATGATGATAACCCTGAAGGAAATACGAAAAATGACGATGATAACGATGATGATGATTATGATGAAGCAAGTAAAAGTAAAGGTGAAGATGTTACCAAGAAAGATAAAAATGACACAAATGACGACGATAAAAATGATGAAATAGTAATTGACAAGAAATCAAAAGAAAATGAAAAGCTAGACAGAAAAATAAAAGAAGAACCTAAAAAGTATTGGTTTCATGAGATTATTCAAGATTATCGTATAATAAATATGAAGGGTGGACTTATTAACCAATTTGACATAGTGAGACAGATAGACATTGACGGACGTCCGTATTATAAACGTGTTGTTAATGACTATGAATTCTTTAAAATTATCTTGAAATCATTTTCTTCTGATAATGCTAAAATAAAGCTTAAGGAATATCTAGATATTTTGGAAAAGTTTCCAGATGAAACTTTATCAGCCAGTAATGCAAATTTTATTGGGGATGCAATTCGAAGTACATTCGATAAAGAAAAACGTCTATTTTTAAGTATTATACTAGGATATTACATTATGACACGTTATAACACATTCGGTAACTACAATTTATTGGGAAAAAAATTTCCTTCTCAATATGTATTTGAATGTATTGAAAAATTTCAACCTGAAGACTGGTTACCTGATACAAAAGAAATTCTTTTAACAACTCTTCGTACATCGATTGTGCATGAGATACAACATGATGAATATTATTGGGTGAAAGCAATGTTTACGTCTGCGCATTCATTAGATCCAGATTATAACTTCTTGGAATGTGTTTCTAATCAACAATTTAGCGAAAAATATTCGGGAATGCTGGTTGATTTTTATTTTCCAAGATATGTTACTCCTCATATTAGTAAAATTGAGTCGGATGATAAATGCTCTATAATTGCCAAGGTGAGTTTGTTCGAAATTATATTTATTCTGTTATCATGAATTAGAAATTTAATAAAAAACTAACGTGATTTATTATTTATAAAAAAGTGGATGATAAAAGCATGTAGTAATATGGATCAACTATTAAAAGTATGGAGTTCTTTAATAGAATACATAAACGTTAGAGATATATCACTTCGAAAAGCATTTCTTGAACGAGTACAGTTTCACATTTCATCAGTATCCGCAGAATCACTAGTAAAACATTTTAATGCAACCCCTGATGATTTCAAGGCAGAGGTAGCTGAATCCTTTCGAAGAGCCGCATTTTCTTTATTAGAAAAAACTTCTACTCACAAATGGACAACATCTAACGTTGATGCTATATATTGCATATTACAAAATGACCAGTTTGAATGGAACAAAGAATATCATCTTCGAGCCCTTGATATAATTTCACTATCAAAAAGCAAAATATTATTAGATAAATTTCCAACATTACTTAAATTCTGGTTTAATAAATATAATAAAAATATTTACTTGACAGAACCGAATAAAATTCCAAATATTTGTAATCAATGGTATTATAGTATGCTATATCATCTTAGCTTTGCTACTGATGATTGGAAATATGTTTACAATGTATTTGAAAATCTGACATATATATATGATACGATAAAAAATCGACCAGATATATTAGATAAATTGATTGAAATAGCTATTGATCGATGCAATCAGTGTAGTGATAATAGGATTTTTGGTGCTACTAAGTACATTCATAAATTTAGTACGTTAAGTCAGGATCTTGTTACAGCATTTGCAGAAATGGTGAAAGGAAAGCTTTTAGTTAAAGATAATGATGACGCGTTGTTGCAAAAGATGCAACAAATTTGTGCATGTAAATCAAATGTTTTGGAAGTTCCTAATTTGTGAGTATCGTTTTATCATTTACTTATGAGCTAAAAAATATATATATCGTATTCTTATATTCTATTTATCAAAATTAGGTTGTGTGAAGAAATTTTGTTATATGTCATAGAAAAATTGAAAACTTTACATCCTTTACCTGATAAATCCGATTCTGAAATTTCCTCAACTTTATTAATTCTCCTCCGTAATTCCAGATTTTGGAATTTGCTGTTAAATCCAACCGGTGAAGTTACAAGATTAAAATCTCATCCATATATCAATCAAGCTAAAAATGTTATTTCAAGTTTCGAAAATATCTTGATACAAGAATCTATCACATTTTTATTTTTACAAAGACTTCTTCTTAATCAAGATGATGTGTTGATTCGATTCTTTAATTCTGAAGGAATTAATAAATCAACTTTTAGTAAATTAAGGGATCAATGTCAAAATTACTTGAATAAAATGGATCGTTTACATACTTTTTACACTCGATTTTGTTCTCAAGATAAAGTTAATGATCTAAATTCTTTTGTTGATGATATAAATGAAAGATCAACAAAGTTAGATAGTTTAACTCTTAAAGAAACTCAATCACCAAATCATTGGGAGAAACATAGGATCTCTGAGGATGCCGCAAATATGGTATATGAATTGATCGACTCACAAACATTTAGAAACATTTTTGAAAATGTAATGCGAAATAGAGGAAATGTTTCTATGGAAAATTTGGTCAAAACAATTATTCCATTGGTAATCAAAGAATATAAAAAATTTGCTCAACAATACAAAACTGAAAATTGGGAAACACTTAAATGTTCAAGTCAAATAATGCTTTGGCAAAGAGTTAATCAAGGGAATGTTAGAAATGAACTTGATTTTTTGCAAATAAAAAAATCTGATCGATTAATACAAACAATAAAACATATGACTCAATTTCCTATATACGCTGAAAGACTTCAACAATTAAATGATGTTGTATTAGTGTTTAAGGTTTTATATACTAAAGGTGGTTGGCTTGGTACTATGTCAATGATTCTTGAAAATGAATATTTATGGCTTGGAGTACTCAATGATTTTTTCGTATATTATAATAAACATTTGGCAAATATTAAAGATGATTGTTGGGAATTAATTAAAGCACTTTCAATGTCTCATGATTTCGTTAAATGGCTTCGATCTATAGCTGAACATAATATAAAAAATTTGATTAATAGTGTAGATGACCAATCTGATGAACGACTTATTCAAGAGGAAACTATGTCATCATTGATTCAAGTTCATCAAGTTTTAGTACCGTTAATAAAAAGTGATGAAACTCTAACTGTTAAAAAGCTCTTGAGAAAATTGACATTAATTGTGGAAACGAATCCAAAATTGGGTCAAAAAATTGAATTATGTAATTGTAATAGAAAAGCATTAGAGAATTTAGTTAAAAATATAGATAATAAAACAGAAGTCACACAAGAACGAATCAGCAGTTCTGTCAAAAAAGGAAGTTTTACTTTTAAACGGCTTGAAAATGATGATAAATGCACTGCCACTTTATCTTATACAACTCGTATAATCTCTGAAAAGGAAGTCGCGTCTTTAAAAATGCATGTAACAAAGTTTACACTAAATGACCTACTTGATTTACGAGGACGTGCACTTTTAATATCAAAACCTGGTGTCACCTTGGACTTGGAGAGTCTCGGTGAGGAAGGACGACGACAAGATTTAGCCAAAAAGACAATGAATGATTTCGTGGAACAAGTGGATTTGGCACAAGAGATTTGTGAATTAGCTTCAAAATTAATCCAAAAAGGTCATTTTAAATATAGAAGATTTAATCAAAATGTTAAAGGGATCAAACAAATGGAAGATTTGCTTGATGAATTAAATGTGGCTTTGGAAGAATGGTACTGTACTAAACTCTTTCATTGTGCAAAGAAGCAATAATGTCATGAATTAATTAATAATTGTGTTTTATTTTAGGGAAAAGATTGTGAACAAGGCACAAGAACAATATTACTACCTCACTTTTTTTCCAGCTAGACAAATCTTGGTATTCTATGACTATTTTAGCCAAACTGCTAAAGATAAAGAATCAAACATTAAAGAATGCAAAGACCTTATAAAATTTGTAAACAATAATGTTGAATTGCCACCATCAGATGTAGTATTAAATAATATACTTAACACACTTGATGACACAAATGATGAAACGGATGCTGTTTATATGAATATAGGTTCTTTCACGGAAGGTAATCATTAAAATGGGTTTTTTTTTGTTTATTGAATAATATTAATAGTAATAACTGTCTCATCTGATTATTTTATAGTATCCGGCGATAATAATGGTATAAGAAATGAATTAGTAGATGAAGTCTTTGGACAAAGCTATTATAAAAATCTATGCGCATTAGGAAAGATATTAAAATATTTATTTAGAAATATTTATAATAAACCAAAGCGAATACCACAAGGAATAGAAAGAGTAAAGTCAGATTTTGTTTTTTCAGGAAAATTATTTGTAGCAGCATGTAATGATAAATTATTAGTCCCAAATATTATAATGTCATTATATGCTAATCATGAATTAATGCCTCAACCATGGCAAATATTAATATGTACACCATCAACTACAATGGAAGAACTTTCAATTTTTGCCAAACGATGTTTCTTTGCAGCAAAAAATGGATATGATAAATATTTATTTTGTATTGCTAATTTAGAATTAGTCAATTTCGAATTACAATATCAACTTGTTAACATTATTAGATCAATGAGTGAAGAATATGATAAATATTTATTAGCTCTTATATGTTGCAGAGAATCCGGAGTTCATCATCATATCTTGGATCAGTTCTCGCAAGACGTTCATACAACCAATGGACTTGACATGAAATCTATGAAAAAAATATATAAAGAACTATGCCCAGAAGTATTTAGTGTTACCTCAGAATTGTCTGGTCTAGGAAAAACAGAATGGATTAAAAATAAAGGTTATGAGTTAAAGAAAACAACAACTAGTTTTTTAATTAACGATGATGTTGATTTTAGATCATTGGTTAAAAGATTTAAAGAATTTAAAATTCAACCATTTGAAAGTTTACATTTGAACATTGTATCATCTAATAATCCTCGAGATGTTAATATGTTTATATTTGAATTATTAACTTTAGGAATGGTTGTAAATAGTATTGATATAGCTCATTTGCGCAATACTACTATATTCATTGAAGTTGCATCAACAGTTGATCAATATCTGCTTAAATCTATACCTATAGTTCAATGCTTTGAAAATACTAATTTGATATGGGATATTAGAAATTTCAAAGCATCCATGGAAATACATAGCCCTATTCAGGTCGTCTGTCATTATTTAAATGCTTATGAGAGAACCATTGATGCTAAAAATCTTTTACTTCAAACTACCGGACCTGATGCTATTAAACCCTTACCAGAAGAGGCATGTCAAGATCTTATTAATAAATATTTATTCGACAATGGAACTAGTAAACAGGACATTACATCATTTAGATTCATTGAAATATTTATTAATGTATTTGCTGATCAATTGGTTCGATTTTCTTCGAGTCAATTCTTTAGAGTTGAAAATTTGAAAGTAACGATTAAAGAAAAAGAAATTCGGAAAACTTTACTTCGAACTTTGTTAGATGTCTCTAAAGATTTTGCCACATTATCAGTTAAAACAAAAGCTGCTCAATTGGAATCAACAACTCCATCAAATAATGATAAATTGTCAACTATAGTTAGTTGGGATGATTCAAATCATCTTTTGGTATTTTTCTTGTCACAAATGCCGGATTCTATCTGTGCTTTATATCGTGATGAAAAGAGAGTTCCTGAAAATGTTAAAAAATTATTGAAAAGTCAACATACTGATAGAAATAAAAGATTTCAATTGGAAAATTACAATACCATGGATACCAAACAATTATTAGAAAAATTAGAAAGCTTGGCGAGAAAAACAATGCATAAAATTAAATATCCTCGATATGCATTATCAGCAGATAATTTAATCAAGATGGCTTTAATTTTGTTAAGGGCTCGTGCCAGTATTCCGGTAAACTATTAATAAATATGTAATTTAACTACTATTAACTAATTAACTAATATAGAAAATTCTAACAATTAAATGAATTCTATATGTATTTAGGTGATCGTTTGTGGTGAAGCAGGGTGTGGAAAGGTAATTGAAGCTTTTACGTTAATTTGTGCTTATATTATTATTATTATAAATTATTAATCAACCGTTAATATGGATTTTTTTTAGACAAGTTTAATTTGTTTTCTATCACAAGTAGTTCAAGTTAAGTTTAGATCGTTAGACTTACATGCTGGGGTGACCGAAGAGAATATTTTATCTTTCATGGTAGAAGCACAAAAAATCGCAGATACTTCTGAACTATGGTTATTCTTTGATGAAATAAATACATGCAATCATATAGGTCTTCTTGCAGATTTAATAGCTCACAGAATGTTAAATGGTTGTCTAATACATCCCAATATCAGATTATTCGCAGCATGTAATCCATATCGTATACGCACAAAGGATCAAAGTAATGTTGGGCTGTCTACCAAGGCAAAGAAAAAAGAAATTAGATATGAGGAACGTAGTAACTTGGTTTATCAAGTTAAACCGTTACCTGACCAAATCCTAGATTATGTTTGGGATTATGGTGTTCTCCAAGAAAAAGAAGAAGAAAGATACATTCAAACCATGGTCCTTGAAGCATTAGAAAATGAATTTTCAAACATTGCAACATTTGCAAAATTAATATTCAAATCTCAAATATTTATCCGAGAGGAAGAAGAACCTTATAGTGTTAGTCTTCGAGATGTAAAACGGGCAATCACTTTAGTAAAGTTCTTTAAGAACAGTTTCACAAACAGACCACAACAAAATGGGCAAAAGAAATATCCTCCAGATGATGATGAAATTAATATTTCACTTAGGTGTTATGTATTAGCATTGGGGCTTTGTTACCAGTGCAGATTATATGATCAAACTATCAGAAAAAATTATCGTAAAGAAATGGCAAAAATTATTAGTGATGATATGAGTAAGAGTAGAGGAAGAAAATTTGAATTTAGTGAAGAAAGCTTTAGTCATATTATTAGACAAGAACAGGAAGATTATATAAATAGAATGACCTGCCCTCCTAATACCGCAAAAAACGAAGCACTCTTGGAAAATGTTTTGGTTATGATTGTTTGTATTCTCACCAAAATTCCTGTATTTATTATTGGAGCTCCTGGGTAAAGCAAATATTATTATCGCAATTTTATGGATTGATTTATACTGTATAACTAATACACATAACTAATATACATAACCTTTATTAATACAGGTCATCAAAATCTTTAGCAGTTAGGCTTGTAAGTCAAAATCTCAAAGGATTTGATTCCGAAGATGATTATTTTCGAAAATTACCACAGGTATATATAATTTCACACATCTCATGTCTCATGAGTGACACTCTTAAACTAAAATCTTTATAGGTCTACCTTATTCCACATCAAGGTTCATCATCATCAACATCAGATGGTATTTTAAAAGTTTTCGATAAAGCCAATAACTATCAAAAAACAACCTCAAAAGAATTTCCTGTAATAAGCGTTGTATTGCTAGATGAAGGTACTGTACATACAAAATAAAATAGTAAAAAAAAGGTATTCTTAAAATATCATAACAATCCTTCAATGTTGTATAATATAGTTGGTTTGGCCGAAACAAGTCCATTTAATCCATTAAAAGTCCTTCACTATTTGCTCGAACCACCATATGGATCTGACAGTCAAACTGTTTCAGTGATTGGGATATCTAATTGGAGATTGGATAATAGTAAAAGTAGCAGAGCTTTGCTGGTTCAAAGGTTAATTTTATTATATTTATATATAATATGAATTTGAGATTTTTTTTTTTAAATATAAATTAAATATTTTTTAATTAAACAAATAGGCCCAAATTTGATCGTAATGATCTAGTTGACACAGCTGTACGCTTATTAAGTCCTAAAATAGAAACAGATGAGATTCAAACTAACATATCAAAAGTCTCTTTGGAACCACTTGCCGATGCATACTCCATTTATGAACAAACAGGTCAAGAATTTGCAAATTTCCATGGCTTACGCGACTACTATGCCCTTGTAAAATCCCTTTCAATGGCTGAACTCACACCAAAAAATATTCAGAAAGCTTTGACTCGCAATTTTGGTGGTACTGATAAAACTCAAGAATTATGTGAAAAATATTTTGCACAGGTGCTTAGGAATTTTAACCAACAACGTGAATGGGAGTACATACCTATACCAATAGAAGATTTAATAAATGCAAATCTTGATGACAAGAATGCAAGGCATTTGATGGTTATCGGTAAAAGTGATTCTATAGTAAATTGGCTAACATACAAGTTGAGGAACAGGAATTTGGATCCAGTCGTTATTATGGGATCACAATTCCCTGATGATCAGGATGATTATGCATATAGTGTATTAAGTAGGATCATGGTATGTTTTATGTATAAACATTTGTTTTTTTTTTTAAAAAAAAAATTTTTGGTATAATGATTATTATACGTATGTTGATCTTGTAGATGTGTGTTGAAGCAGGAAGACCATTGATTCTTACTGATCTAGAAATTATTTATGGTAGTCTTTATGATTTATGGAATCAGAATTATATTGTTGCGGGTAGTGCGGACAACCCAAAATATTATACTAGGGTTGCGCTTGGTGCTTATGCAAACCCTATGCTGTAAGTATTATTACAAACCTGAAATGATGCAATTATGCAATGATAAATATCATTAATTTACTTTAACATTTTTTCCTTATACGTATATGAATAGTTATGTTCACGAGACATTTAGATGTATTCTCGTTCTTGATGAAACAAAATTAGAAACAGCCGACCCTCCACTTTTAAATCGATTTGAAAAGCAAAAGATGACAATTAAAGATACTTTGACCACAATAGAATCTCAAATAGTTGAACAATTACTAACTTGGGTAGAACAAATGTCAAAGATTTTTGGAACACAAGGAAATCAATCTAAATTAAACGAAGATTTTAAACAAAGTGATCTGTTTATTGGATTTGATCCAGATGAAACTGTTCAAAGTCTGGTTATTGATGCTAAGAAAAATTATCCAAATAGCGATGATCACGATATTTTGAAGAAATGTAAAGAAAAGTTAGTAGCTATTGCTTCAAGTGATGGTATAATCAGAGCTGAAAAATCAGAGTTAGATGATGAAGAAAAAAAATATTGGAAAAAAGTCTATTTCGAACAACAACATCACGATAGTATTGCTGACTATATTAAAGCTGCATTAGACAAATCCATGAATCCACGTGGACTTCAAATCATCATAAATACATTTTCTAACATAAATACTGATGTTAAAGCATGTTTAGATGGAATTGTTAATTGTCAAGTTGATAAATTATCGACCTTTAAAACTGAATCTCAACTTCAAAATAGGGTAAAAGAATTCTGGTTAGAGTCCACTAATGAAATGCTTATTCTTCAATGCGATGTCACGGTTGTAAATGCTGGATGTGTCAAATTAGCTAAATTTTTGATCGAACAATTTAAAAATGAATATTTGATGAAACGAGATAAAAGACCTGATCTTACTTTAAAGACAAAGCATGCATGCATTATTTTGCATATACATAGGGAACAAGAAAATTCTTCATCATTCAATTTTATGTGCGGATGGGATCAAGTTACAATTGAAACTCTTGCGGAACAAGAAAAATCGCTTTCGGAACTTATGGGTAAAAGTATTGAGGACGTCATAAATACTACTTATTTGTTTGAGAATATTTTGAAGCAAGAATTGTTATGGTGCTTATTGTGTATGAAATATCCTTCAAATATGAGATCAATTGAACATATTAAGTAAGTTTTACGTATAATTATACCCAGATAAATTTAGGTAAATTCTTTGATCGTATGCTAATAAGATGTTTAAATTTTTTTACACTTTGTATTTAGGGTTTTGAGTGCAAATATATATAAACATCCAAAATTGTTGGAATGTATGAAAACATACACACGGTCATGGTTACAAGAAAAAGCCTCAGAAAATTGGCAATATGAAGTAGCATCTAATAAGAAACTGCTATATATTTATCCATCTTTATCAGTGGCATTATCAACACATATCAGAGGACTTGTCAGGATACCAATTGCAAAGATTCTATGCGCACTTGAACAACATGCTGCAATCAGGACCTTTTTTGCAGTTGATAACCCTGAAATCGGCGATGTAGATGACGATAATTTCCTCCTTGACTTTTGGTTTAGAATGTTTAATAATAAAGAAGTCATAGATCTCGAAAAAATTCCAGAGCCATCACCAGATATTTATAGTATGCCACCAGGAATTTACGATTTGAAATTTCCATTTTCATACTATTTCATGAAACAAATTGAAAATTTCAAACCACTCTACCAGGAAGAAATCAGTATATTATCACAAGATCCTCAAAAAATTGATCATACAACTGGAGAACTTGATGAGGATACATTTGAAGATTATCTTAAAGAATTAACTGAAAAAATCCGTTCAATCAATCCGTTATTAGAGACTGCACCTATAAATAGAGTACCAGAATTATATTTCAAAGATTTTGTTTCAGTTATTGCTTACAGTGAGCCTGGTAACGAAGATCCTGCACAACTAGAATTAATATTTAAGCGAAGGCTTGGAGAAACAAAAGTATTGGACACTGTCGCGCTACACGCATATTGGTGGTCTCATGGAAATTCTATTATAGCAGAATCACAAATAATCAAATTATGTCCACAACTAAAAAACACTACAATTGATGATTTATCAGAAATCATCAAAAATGCTGTAACAATAATATTGGATAGAATAATAAGTGGAGAAGAAACTGAACGATGGAAACATGACGCCAATAAAATTATTATGCTTGGTAAAAAAATTTCTGCTGATTCAACATCTCTTCAAACATTACAATTTTATAATGATTTACTTAGTATTGGATCAATTCGAAAAAAAGACATTCTAAAAATTATTTCCCTTGGGCAAAATTCAAATCAAATAATCACTATTGAGATGTTGGATGCTGTTTTTAATATTTTAAATAATCTTCCTAATACTGAAAGAAACATATCTAAGAGAGCTATAATGTTAAGTTCTCTTGATATAATTCCAATAGAATCTGATGTAAGGATACAACTCTATAAACAGTTGTTTTCTGGTGAAACGATGCCATTAATGAGCATAATTATTAAAAGAATTTTTGAAATAGAGGAAGAACATTACAAAGAGGTGTTTTTCAAGCTTATTCAAAACCAAACAAATGTTTTACAAGCATCTCATAGATTATATGTGATAGATAAATCTATAACAGATCTCACTTCTGATATAGCAACGTTATGCTGTGACATCATCCAACATGAATATTTTCACAAAGCAGATTTAGCTACATTGGCTCCATACCTCCAATCAACTTTAAAAATCTTATGTAGTGGAGTACAACCACTAAGACAAATTGCAGCAATAGCATTCTTAAAAGAATTTGTTAGGATGTTTTGGGATGTAGTTTTTCAAGATAGAGATCAATCAATTAAGCATCAACTCATGAAAATTGAAATTGAACAAGAACTTTTAGAAGATCTTATTAATTTCATGGATATGGCACAACCATTAATTCATTCATTAAAAATATTCTTTCTTAGAGATTTGAGACAACGTGGTCTGTCATTTGATGATGTGAAAAGATTCTGTAAAGCAAAATCTAATGAATTACCTTGGCATAACCATTTCTCATGGGAAACAAATGACTCGTCTCGATTACCATTCAATCCATATTGGCATTTACCTAAAAATATTCAAGCAGAAAGTGCATACAATCGATTATATCAATCTTCAGACTACCAACAAATGCAAAGATTTCTTGGAACGATTCAGCAAAATAATGAAGTGGAATCAAAATTGATATTACTTGGAATTTTCATGATAAAATTTCATGCTATACGAGCATCACGAGAATTTAATCAAGCAGAACAACGAGCATCAGATTTTATGATAAAAGAAATTGGCAATCTACATTTACCACTTGTTTATAAACAAATGATTGAAGAAATTATGACAAATGAGAATGAGTTATATAGTATTGATATTAATATTACTAGTGATGAATTAATCATGAAGTCAGTTCTTGTGCATATTGTTGGATTACATGCTTCCATTTCTCAAGATACATCACCATTAGCTGCTTATTTACAGGATGCCCAAGAATGTCAATCACATTATATTATAGCTTGTCAGTCTGATTATGAATCAGTTTTATTTAATGCAGTTGCACAAGGAGGAGTAGTAAGGTATATATTTTCTCATGCATTATTATTATTATTATTATTAATATTCCATGTATGTTATATATACTAACCACTCTTTATGTATAAGGTATCAATGTGATTGTGGATTTAAATACGTAATTGGTGATTGCGGTAGAGCCTGGGTAAAAGCAAAATGCCCAGAATGTGGAAATGTTATTGGTGGATCCAAACATGTTTTGGCTGGTGGAAATGTTCAGCTTGATCAAGCAAAATCTACTGGTTTCAAAGCCCAAGATCAAACAGGATATATTGAAGAAGTACCGAATGCTCAAGCAGATTATTCAATTCGATCAATGATTCCAGTTTCTTATCGAATTATACATTTGATTGTTCATACTCTTATTGCGGCTTCAGCAACCAGAGGAAGCACAACATTATTAAATCAGACTAGTAAAAATTATAGCGATATTATTCAATATTGTATGGAACATATTAGATGTGATTGGAATGTTCTTAAGAAAGTTCTCGACGTTTCCGATGAGAATTTGGCACTATTGTTTCATTCTATATTAAGCACTATGGTCAAAGAACAATTTCCTCAACAAAAAGCTGCGCTTAAAACGTTAACAGAGAGAGAAGATTGGGAAATAGGTTTTAGTGCTGCATATATTTTACCAAAAATTCAAAGTGTTACTAAAACTACCGTTGAGTTCAAGTCTGAATTGAACAAAGCAATGGGAATAGCTAAGGTTGCTAAAAATCAATTAGAAGATGAAATTACACAAGAATTAGAAATAAGTCCACAATATAATAAAGATTATCTTCCTAGGTTATGGAGAATTACTGGAAAGATTAGTTTTGACGGGTTTAATGCATATTATTTAAAGAATCTTGCTCAAAATTCCAAAGATTTCACATTCTTAAATGTTTATTTCAAACATGAAAAGAATTTATCACAATTAAACCACTTTTATCCAATTATCAAATTTGTCAAAATCCTGTATTCAAAATTAGCACATAAATTAACCAGAGAAAAAGCAGAAGCGTACACCTTTGATGAATTCATTCAAGATGAATCAAAAAATGAACATTTTGATACATTTATATCTTTAAAGACATCCTATGTTGAATTTGAAAAGTCCTGGAATGCGATTGCTGATAATGTTCGTAGGTACCAGTGTCATGACATTGAACCTCATAAATTAACAAATAATAATCCAGTTGTATTCGGATTAATTGAAGCCAAAGATTCTGGAATTTATTTGTGCGCAATTATAGAATATTTAGTCAATATACAAAACCGATTCCTAGAAGATGTTATTTCAATTCCAGATGAAACTTGTTCATCTCTCAAATTCTTACAAAAAGCTGCACCTTGGGCAACCTCAATTCAAGATAAAACAACCACCATTTCTAATCCTTATCATATCCCTTCTAAGCAAGTCAATTCTATACAACAATCTAATATTATCAATTATGAATGGGATAACAAATTGCTTCGATATAGTCAACATAATCTTGAAATTAGGCATGGTGAAGAAGTAATTTATGATTTACAAAAAATAGAACAAGAACTCGCCCAACTTTTAATTTCAGACAAAGTATTTATAGAAGAAAATAGTGAAGATCGATTATACATGGAACAATTTCCTTATCACATGGAATTATTACATGATGGTTCAAGAATTTTAAATGAGATTAAAGGATTAATAGCACAAGAACCAATTCCTACCGATAAGATTTCATTAATTCTTGATTCTACAAATCAATTAGGAAAAAATCAAGAATTACTTCAATCAATGGAAATCCTTTTGTGTTTTATTAAAAGGATATCAACTAAAAGTGGTGAAACACTTATTAAAGATTTTATTGATCAATGGATTCAGTTATCAAATTCGATAGAAATAAATAATTTCCGATCAATTCTTAACGTAGAATTAAGGTTAAAACACATTGTAGCATTATATGAACTTATTGAAGACCAAGTAGCAAATATTGGAATTAGTTATATTAATGATAAATTTAAAGAACTACTTGATGAAATAATGAAAAAAGAAATCTTAGATTCCATAAATATCGATCAACAACAGATTATCATAGATAATTCTCAACAAACCCAAATCCCGGCTGAAGCATTTGTCATTGCACTAAAAAGATATATGCAAAGATTTTTATGTATAGATACAAATATTAAAGTAGATGTCCCTTTACATATCTATTTAAGCGACATGAGTTTGAATTTATGGCCTAATGAAATAAAAGAAACATTAGTAGAAGAAATGTTTCCACAATCACTGCTAGTTAAAAATACTTATGAAGCTTATAAATTTGTCAAAGAAAAGATTCAGGTTAGTTATTAAATACATTGAAATTTAAATCTTTTGATAATTCATAGTAATGATATTAATACATACGTATATATATATATTTTTTAATTCGGTAATTTAGGTTTCAGCCCAAATGCAACAACAGTCTCAACCAGTAGTTAAACCACCTCAAGATTTAAGCGTGAACAATCCTGCCATACTTCCATCAATCCGTAATAAAGACATTACACAAAATCTTTTAAAACCAATGAAAAGAACTCGTGATCCTCCTCGTCAACGTGGGCGTCGTAATCTTGATATATATTGAAATTACAATAAATTTTATAAATTGTTATTAATAGTTAGTTGGGTATATAAATAGGTTTAATGTTTTAAATTACTATATGTATTTATTAAATAAATAATTTGTTGTCATAATAACTATATGCTTTACAATTGAATGAAAGAGTATTAACATTACAAGTAAGTTCTCATGGCCATGTCCAACAGGTACGGACAGAATACAAAATTTGGTACAAGCATGGACACGGTTTTGTGTAGGATTTCACAAATCTTTCTCATTTCATCTTATAAAATGCGCCCCTATGTATTATAGTGCTTCGAAACATTTTAAACGCAAACTAGCAGAATAACATACCTACATGTTTTATTCATTGAATAATATACATTTGATTCATTAAATCTTTTTTTTTTTTTTTTTTTTTTTTTTTTTTTTTTTTTTTTTTTTTTTTTTTTTATTTACTCCTGACCCACTCTGACTGATTGGCAAAGATTCATCATCAAAATTATTAAAATAACTATAAAAGCATGATACCCAACAATACGGATACAATTTGAGAATATGGGTAGTATAGATGATGATAACCTAAAATTAGAGCTGTTAATGGCTTGAGCGGCTTGGCTTGGCTTTTAAAAACCGTGGCTCCGGCTTGAGCCATGGCTATTGAAGTCACGGCTTAAGCCATGGCCCAAGCTATGGCTCAAGCCATGGCTCAAACCATGGCTCTAGTAATTATTGTTCTGCGTCAGTATTACAACTATTCTCATAAATTCTGGGACAACTATAAAAATTTGGCCCAAATTAATTCGGCCGAATTCGATAAGTTATTGAAATGTTCGTTATAAAAGAATAGGAATCGAAATTTAGTTTAGTTTTTTAAAAACGAATTTTTCGTCTTCGACAAAAAACGAAAAATAATTAGAAATGAATAAATGCCTTCGTTTGAACGAAAATGGCTTGCCAAAGAATAGGATCGAAATTTAGTTTAATTTTTTTAAACCCGAATTTTTCTTCTTCGACAAGAAACGAAAAATAATTAGAAATGAATAGATGCCTTCGTTTGAACGAAAATGGATCTTGCCAAAGAATAGGAATTGAAGTTTTATACATTTTTTAAAAACTAATTTTCGTCGAAGAATAATTAGAAATAAATAAAGGATTCGTTTGAACGAACATGGATCTTGTTAAAGAATAGGAATTGAAATTTTATACAATTTTTTAAAAAACAAAATTTCGTCGAAAAATAATTAGAAATGAATAAAGTCTTCGTTTGAGCGAAAATGGATTTTGCCAAAGAATAGGAATCGAAATTTTACACCTTACGCGACAAGTATGCATGTCGATATTTGGTCTTATTGCTGTATTGTAATATATATTAGTCACCTCATCTTTTATTCACGTTATCGACTTCGGCCGAATTAATTTCGGCCAAATTTTTATCAGTTGTCCCAGAATTTATGAGAACATGAGCTGCAGCTTAAGCTGAGCCACAGTTAAGCTGCGGCTCTAAGTTATATCTCAAGCCACAAATTAAGCTGCAACTCTAAGACTCGGCTCAATCATTATGGCTCCTCGGCTTGGGCCGGCTTGGCTCTATTATGCAGCTGAAGCCGGCTTCAAATAAGCCGTTAACAACTCTACCTAAAATCCTAAGTTTAATCTCATCGATTGGAGAATAGTTTTTGAAGATTCCACAAATCAGCATTACTTAGACCAAAATGCAGAGTCCAAGAATCCACCGAAAAATCCTAAATAACTAGGTAAATGAGGGTAATCATAGGAATATTAAATGAAAAGATATATATATAAAATCAGTAAAGGTATTCAGTGGAGGTATTAATCATTACGAGATATAAATAAGACATACCTGGTTCTACTGCCTCATCTATTTCACTAGAAAATCCTATAGTGTGATTGTCGGCATGGTTTGTGGAGAATACTAATGGGTTTCATTTGTAAACAGGCGCCAATTACTGCAGAATCATCAGCGAAGTGTTCGAGAAACATGGTTTTATACTCAGTGGCCTGCCTTTTTACATCATGGAGCTTTTCATCTCTTGAGAAAAAAAAATTATTTGAACTGATAACTTTAGTCTCAACAACTACAAAGATTCCTTTGCCATTTGTAAGAACAAAGTTACTTCTCCCATTGTCCAGATGATTTGGAACTGGAGCCAATCATATTTATATAAAATTCTAAAATCTAAAGCCAATATTTTGGAAAAAGACGGTCGAAATTTTTGATAAGTTTATTTTGCAAAATGACTTTTCTATTCATGTAGGTTTGAGAAGAATTCAATGAATTCCATATAACCCTATTGGTGCTGAAGTGAAATAGGACGGATAAACACGAGAAAGCGCCTCTACAATCAATTTAATTGTTTTATTGGTATCTTTTTGGTTCCAAGAATATTCGCCATGTATACTATGAGGTGTCGCTCTAATATACTCTGGAAAGAAAGGATGTCCATTTGAATGTAACATTTGGTACATCAGATAAAAAAAGGATATTTTTCCTTCATTTGGTGCTTTGAAAAATAGCTTGCAACGGTAAAGGAATAATTCTGAAGAATTCATAACACAATTTTACAAGGAGTATACGTACGTACGTAGGAACATTGATTTCATATGCTATGTTATACAAAGCTAGTCAATGGGTGATGCTTTGAATAAAAATCTTATTTCAGTATTGGTCAAGTGTAACGTAAAAAATTTTTCAGGGGAATTTTATAATTAAAGGATCTATATGCATCATGAAAAAAGATAGTTTCACCTCTAAGCTAACATTTTATCTTACAATATAATAAGTTTTCTTTATTACTTATAACAAATTTTGTTATTTCATATTTTTATACTATCTATGCTTATTTCCTTTTGCCAAAACCTTATTTTGAAAATTTTGAAATGGCGTTTTAAGATTATCGAGAAAACAAACTTGAAATTTGATTAGTTGGAATTCACGTTATGATCTACATAAATTCAATGCATGACATTTAATGATTCTCATCTATGAATTGTCATAACCCATTTAAAGATCTAGACTGAATTCGCTTCAAGACATGTTCGAACCCAATCATTGCTTGGAAGTTTTTTTACATAGTCGCTTGAAAATGGCTTAAATGGTGTTTAAATTTCATTTAGAAAATGTAAAGAGGCTAGCTAATTTTCACTATTTTATTTTCTAACTAGATATTATCTTAAGAATTGATTATAAAATATTGACCACAGTTTCGATATAAAATATACTGTAATTTTGATTTTACTAGGGAACAGGAGCTGTTGAGTTTCAGAGCCTTAATATTTAGATTTTAATTTTATAGCTTTCTTTAAAAAATTTATAAAATATATCCATATATTATCTAAAATAACAAGCCTAACCACATACAACAGTTATAAAGTTAATTTTAATATTTATAATTTTAATTTTCGTTTCATAAGTTTAAATACAGTGTTTAAATTTAGTCATTTTAATTATATAATCTTTAATAACTAACAATCTACATCTAACCAGCATTAAACTATAAGTCAGGCCAATCCTAACTTAAATCGGTCAACTCTGTCTACAAAACAATTGTTAGCAAAATTGGGTTACATCTTTTCTCTCTTTAGGCACGTACATACATGAAGATATATAACAATTGCTGAATTATTGTAGCATGGAAATAAAAATAGAATGTTCCCAATTCAATAACTTCCTTTTATTTGATTTAATAATCTAAATATCAATATAAAAATAAGTAATAAATTTGGTCAGTTACAAGTAAATAAAATACGTATTACTTACCATCAGGGACCTCAACATCGTTAATGTGTTGACTTTCTAAATATATACATAATATTAATAACTAAAATTACAATTTGAATTCAACTTGAGAAGATAGATATCATTACCTGCATTTACTATATTGACAAATTCAGAAATTATTACAATAATATACTGCTAACATTTTAAAAAAATATAAGTGTTATTACCTGGTTTAGGGAGTTTTGAAAGGTTCAAAAATCGACTTGTATAAATAGCTTGTGGGTGTGTCTGATATTCAAATCGTGTCAATCTGACTTGATCATATGATAAGAAAATTTTGTCTAAATCCTTGACTTGCTTAGATAATTAGTTCCGTCAAATTTCAAATCAGCATAAAATTGACTCAGAGTATTAGCTAATTCTTTAGCAGTTGGTCGGCTTTGAGGATTTGCGTCTAAGCATTTATTCATTAGAACCAAAAGTAATTGAGGAATTTCGCATCTAATTTTAGGTCTGTAACCTAGACAAATACGTGTTGCTAAATCTTTGTCATGTGGAATATCATGATATGGAGGATATCCAGTAAAAACTTCTGACATAATTATTCCAAAAGAATAAATGTCTGATTTTTGAGTATATTTCTTTCCATGTGCATATAATACTTCTGGGGCAATATAGGGAAGCACACCAAAAAGTACTTTAGAACTTGAGTCTTGTGACACTGGCTTACATAAGCCAAAATCAGTAATATAAGAACTAAACTTATTTTGATTAACTATATTTCCAGAATGAAAATCTTTATGCACTAAGTTAGCTTTATGAATTGTATTAAGTCCATCAGCTATGCAATATAAGTTAGCTACTTTAGAAGCCTAATCTAATTCACAATATTTATTATCTAACAATTTTCTAAGACTTCCCTGCTCTGCGTATTCCATAACTATCATGTAGTTACCATCTTTTGGGTTCTTGGTTATTCCAAAAATTGTAATTGCAGAATGGCCTCCATGTTTATGTTGATTTTTAATCTAAAATATTAATTAGAATAAATAAGATTATTACACTTTAATGATAATAAATTATAATGCTTACTTCTTCTAAAAATTCTTGTTTTATATCTTTAGAATTATCAAGGCCCTTCAAACAAATATGTATTTGTTGTGCCTTTCGTTTCCACATATTTTTTTGATCATCAAATCTTATAATATATCCATCAATCCATACTGCCTTAAAAATGGTGCCAAAGCCTCCTTTAGCAAGATACTTTATATTTGTGAATTTGCTAAAGGGTATCCATTCAAAAATATCTTTAAATATCAATGCATTAAGTTGTATTTGTTGAATTAATTGATCAATATTGTGATTGTCACTTGTCCAATTACAAAATTCTTTTTTAAACCTTAAAATATTAAAAAATATTAAATATAATAATAATTAAGAGCTACAACTATCAATATTTCTGATTTGCTATAAAAAAGTCATTATTGTCTACCAAGTAGGGTTTACTCATTTTCTCCCTAATTCCCATTGAACAAAAAAATTCTGCTTTTAGTTAATCAAATAATGAAGTATTGCTGAACAGTAGTATAATGGGCTAATAGTGCAAATACTATACTAAAATTTTGTAATAAATTTTTTTTGTTTGAAAGAGTGGTTTTGTATGTAAAATTTAAGTTAATAACAATTTTTTGAAATTTTGTGTTAACTGATCTTAAATTTTGATTGATAGTGAAAAGTGGTATTGCCTAATTTGTTTAATCAGGAACTATTTACAAATGCCCAATTAGAACTTGTAGATGAAATTAGGGAGTAGACAATAATCATGAATCAATCCTGATTACAATTATTTGATCAGAGTTTATATGTGAAAGTAGATACGTTATTAATGCAGATCAATATCTGATAATCTTCAGTAATGCAAAACAAGAAAGAAAGTGAAACCCTGAAAAATACAAAAAATATCTGAAAGTCAAATTTGCTTATATATAACAATTTAAAAATCTATCTAACCTTAACCCATGATGATCTAACTCTAAAGTTAATTTAGTAAAATATATATTATAAAAACCTGCTTCACTTTAGACATCCTTCTAAAATAGTAACTACCTATTACTAATTATAACTAAGATCTGCATCAACAATGTAGCTATCTCTGTTGCAGCTTTCATTCTTTTATAATAGTATTTATTGTACTTACTTGCTATAGTGATACAAGTAATTTAGATAAAGCTATATTGGAATAAATGTAATTTCTATAGTAATTTACTATAAAAAATTCTGGTTTACTATACTTACTTGCTATAGTAATATAAGCAATTTAGATATAGTNTATTGGAATAAATGTAATTTCTATAGTAATTTACTATAAAAAATTCTGGTTTACTATACTTACTTGCTATAGTAATATAAGCAATTTAGATATAGTTATATTGGTTTTTTATTGGAATTAACATAATTTCTATATTGATTTACTATAATAATTCTGTTTTACTGTACTTACAAGCTATAGTAATACAAATAATTTAGATAAAGTATGTTGGTTTTGTATTGGAATGAATGTGATTTTTATGATTTACTATAAAAAATTCTGTTTTACAGTACTTATGAGCTATAGTAATGCAAGTGATTTAGATATAGTTATGTTAGTTTTGTATTGGAATAAACATAATTTCTATATTGATTTACTATAAAAATTCTGTTTTACTGTACTTACAAGCTATAGTAATACAAATAATTTAGATAAAGTATGTTGGTTTTGTATTGGAATGAATGTGATTTTTATGATTTACTATAAAAAATTCTGTTTTACAGTACTTATGAGCTATAGTAATGCAAGTGATTTAGATATAGCTATGTTAGTTTTGTATTGGAATGAACATAATTTCTATATTGATTTACTATAAAAATTTAAAAAATTCTTTTTACTATACTTACTCACTATAGTAATACAAGTAATTTAGATATAGTTATGTAAGTTTACTATTGGAATGAATGTGATTTTTATATTGATTTACTGTAAAAAAATTCTGGCTTACTGTACTTACGAGCTATAGTTATACAAGTAATTTAGATATAGTTTATATTAGTTTTGTATTGGAATGAACATAATTTCTATATTGATTTACTGTAAAAAATTCTTACAGACTATTGTAGTGTTACAAGTGATTTAGATATGTTTATGTTAATTTTGTATTGGAGTGAACATTGATTTACTATAAAAAATTTTTACCGACTATTGTAGTGATACAAATATTTTAGAAATAGTTATGTTTGTTTTGTATTGGAATAAACATAATTTCTATATTGATTTACTGTAAAAAATTCTGTTTTACTGTACTTACTCACTATAATGATACAAGTGATTTAGATATGGTTATGTTAGTTTTGTATTGGAATAGTATTAGAATGAATGTGATTTCTATTGATTTACTATAGAAAATTCTTACAGACTATTGTAGTATACAAAAGTTTTAGATATAGTTATGTTAGTTTTGCATTGGAATAAATGAAATTTTTATATTGATTTACTGTAAAAAATTCTGTTTACTGTACTTACTCACTATAGTAATACAAGTAATTTAGATATGGTTTTGTTAGTTTTGTATTGGAATAAATGTGATTTCTATATTGATTTGTCATAAAAATTCTTACAGACTATTGTAGTAATATAAGTAATTTAGATATGGTTATGTTTTGTATTGAAAAGAATATGATTTCTATATTGATTTACTGTAAAAAATTATATTTTACTATACTTACGAGCTATAGTGATACAAGTGATTTAGATATGGTTATATTAGTTTTGTATTGGAATAAATGTAATTTTATATTAATTTACTGTAAAAAATTTTGTTTTACTGTACTTACGAGCTATAGTGATACAAGTGATTTAGATATGGTTATGTTAGTTTTATTTTGGAATAGTATTGTGATTTTTATATTGATTTACTATAAAAAATTTAAAAATTCTGTTTTACTATACTTACTCACTATAGTGATACAAGTGATTTAGATATAGTTATACAAGTTTTCTATTGGAATGAATATAATTTCTGTAGAACTCCAAACAATAAATATATATAAAGGTTGCATTGAAATTTTGGCTAAAAAGGTTACTTTTTTACAAAAATGTTATATTTGAAAAGTGGATATTTGTCAAAAGGTTATATTTAAAAGTAGATAAAAGCATTTAATGTCATATTATTAAAAGGGGATAAAATTAATAAATTTTAAATAGGTTGCATTTAAAATTTGAATAGCTAAATAAAGTAAAATTCTTAAAAAGTATTTTTTTTGAAAAAAATTTTTAAATAAGATATTTTTTTTGAAAAATTTTTAAAAAAGTATTTTTTTAAAAAAAATTGTTATAATTGACAACTGGCTAAAATTTATCAAATATTAAAGCTTATATGTAAAATATGGGCTACTGTCAATAGAAATCAAGCAAATTTTTTTTAGTAACTTTTTTTAAAAAAATAACTTAACAAAAACATAATCAAATTTGATAAAAATTTTTTTAAATTAATTCTATAAATTTAATAAATTTATGAAATTAATTTAAAAAAAATTTTATCAAATTTGATTAAAATTTTTGTTAAGTTATTTCTGTTCAAAGTTTCAAAAAAATTTTATTATAAAAAATTTGCTTGATTTCTATTGACTCATGCCTATATGGTTAATTAGCTCTAATAAAAAGTGGATAAAAATTTTAAAAGTTATATTAAAGCTAAAATAACTTCTATATATATTGTTTGGAGTCCTATTTCTATTAATTTACTATAAAAAATTCTGGTTTACTGTACTTACTAACTTTTGTGGTAATACAAGTGATTAAGATATAATTATATTAGTATTGTATTGGAATATGATTTCTATATTGATTTACTGTAAAAAATTCTTACAGACTATTGTAGTGATACAAGTAAGTCAGATATGGTTATATTAATTTTGTATTGAATAAATGTAAATTTTTTACCAACTATTGTAGTAATACAAGTGATTTAGAAATGGGGTCTTTGCTTTGAAAATGACCTTACGGGACTATGTAGATCTTATAAATAAAAATTAAAATTTCTAGCCATCCAGTAATCCAATTCAAATAAACTTTTTTTATTTTGTAGAGCTTAGTGAGTTTTACAAAATAAAAAAAAGTTTATTTGAATTGGATTACTAGATGGCTAGAAACATTAATTTCTATCCATAAGATCTACATAGTCCCGTAAGGTCATTTTCAAGGCAAAGACCCCAAATGGTTATGTTAGTTTTGTATTAAAATAAATGTGATTTCTATTGATTTACTATAAAAAATTCTGTTTTACTGTACTTACTCACTATAGTGATACAAGTGATTTAAATGGTTATATTAGTTTTGTATTAAAATAAACCTAATTTCTATATTAATTTACTATAAAAAATTCTTACAGACTATTGTGGTGATACATGTATTTTAGATTATGGTTATATTAGTTTTGTATTGAAATGAACATGATTTTTATATTGATTTACTAAAAAATTCTATTTACTGTACTTACGCGCTATAGTAATACAAGTGATTTAGATATGGAATGAATATGATTTTTATAATAATTAACTATAAAAATTTTGTTTTACTGTACTTACTCACTATAGTAATACAAATAATTTAGATATGGTTATGTTAGTTTTGTATTGGAATGAATGTGATTTCTATATTGATTTACTGTAAAAAAATTCTGGTTTACTATACTTACTCGCTATAGTGATACAAATAATTTAGATATGGTTAGTTTTGTATTGAAATGAACGTAATTTTTATAGTGATTTACTATAAAATATTCTGTTTTACTATACTTACTCACTATAATAATACAAGTGATTTAGATATGATTATGTTAGTTTTGTATTGGAATAAATATGATTTTTAGATTAATTTACTGTAAAAAATCCTTACTGACTATTGTGGCGATACAAGTAATTTAGATATGATTATATTAGTTTTGTATTGGAATAAATATGATTTCTATATTAATTTACTGTAAAATTCTGTTTTACTATACTTACTCACTATAGAATACAAGTAATTTAAATATAGATAATTAATTTTGTATTGGGATAAATGTGATTTCTATATCTGATATTGATGTACTGTAAAAAATTCTGTTTTACTATACTTACAAGCTATAGTGATACAAGTAATTTGGATATAGTTTTGTATTGAAATAAATGTAATTTCTATATTGATTTACTGTAAAAAATTCTGTTTTACTTTACTTACGAGCTATAGTGATACAAGATAGTTATATTAGTTTTGTAATAGTGAATTCTTTATTAATTTGCTATAAAAAAATTCTGGTTTGCTGTACTTACTAACTATAGTGAGTGATACAAGTGATTTAGATATAGTTATATTAGTTTGTATTGGAATAAATGTGATTTCTATATTGATTTAATATAAAAAATTCTGGTTTACTATACTTACAAGCTATAGTAACACAAGTAATTTAGATATAGTTATATTAGTTTTGTATTGAAAAATGTATATAATTTCTATATTGATTTGCTTAAAAAATTCTGGTTTACTACTTACTAACTATAGTAATACAAGTGATTTAAATATAGTTATATTAGTTATGTATTGGAATAAATATAATTTCTATATTGATTTACTATAAAAAATTTTTGTTTACTATACTTACGAGCTATAGTGATACAAGTAATTTAGATATAGTTTGTATTGGGATGAATGTAATTTTTATATTGATTTACTATAAAAAATTCTGTTTTACTGTACTTACTCGCTATAGTAATACAAGTGATTTAAATATAGTTATACTAGTTTTGTATTGGTATAAATGTGATTTCTATATTGATTTACTGTAAAAAATTCTGTTTTATTGTACTTACCCACTATAGTAATACAAGTGATTTGGATATAGTTATATTAGTTTGTATTGGAATGATTATGATTTCTATATTGACTTGCTATAAAAAATTCATTTTATTTACTTACTCACTATAGTGATACAAGTGATTTAGATATAGTTATGTTAGTTTTGTATTGGAATAAATGTGATTTCTATATTGACTTACTGTAAAAAATTCTGTTTTAGTATACTTACTAACTATTGTAGTAAGATGATATGGTTATGTTAGTTTTGTATTGGAATGAACATGATTTCTATATTGATTTACTGTAAAACCTTCAGTCTTACTGTACTTACGAGCTATAGTGATACAAGTGATTATATTAGTTTTGTATTAAAATGAACGTGATTTCTATATTAATTTACTATAAAAAATTCTTACAGACTATTGTGATAATACAAGTGATTTAGTTATGATTATGTTCAGTTTGTATTGGAATAAATGTAATTTCTATATTGATTTACTATAAAAAATTCTTACTGACTATTGTAGTGATACAAGTAATTTAGATATAGTTATGTTAGTTTTGCATTGGAATAAAAGTGATTTTTATATTGATTTACTATAAAAAATTTTGTTTTACTGTACTTATGAGCTATAGTTATAAGTGATTTAGATATGGCTATGTTAGTTTTGTATTGAAATAAACGTGATTTTTATATTAATTTACTATAAACAATTCTTACAGACTATAGTGGTAATACAAGTGATTTAGATATAGTTATATTAGTTTTGTATTGGAATAAACATTATTTCTATATTCATTTGCTGTAAAAAATTCTGGTTTACTGTACTTACTAACTATTGTAGTGATACAAGTAATTTAGATATGGTTATATTAATTTTGTATTGGAATTAATATGATTTCTATATTGGTTTACTGTTACTGTACTTACTTACTATAGTGATACAAGTAATTTAGTTATGATTATGTTCAGTTTGTATTGGAATAAATAATTTCTATATTGATTTACTGCAAAAAATTCTTACCGACTATTGTAGTAATACAAGTGATTTAGATATGGTTATGTTAGTTTTGTATTGAAATGAATATGATTTCTATATTGATTCACTATAAAAAATTCTGGGTTACTGTACTTACGTGCTATAGTGATGCAAGTAATTTAAATATGGTTATATTAGTTTTGTATTGGAATGAATGTGATTTTTATATTGATTTACAGTAAAAATTCTTACAGACTATTGTGGTAATACAAGTGATTTAAATATAGTTATGTTAATTTTATGTTGGAATGAACGTTGATTTACTGTAAAAAATTCTTACAAACTATTATAGTGATACAAATGATTTAAAATCATGTTAGTTACAAACAGGTTTGTAATTGACATAAATAGTAATGGAATTATTATTTATTTCTAAGCTTTTTTAAGCTTCTACAGTACTAAAATTTACAAATGCATATTATACTTACAACTCCTTAACTAATTTATAAACCTTCTTTGCCCATATGTTATTTGGTTCAATTCTTAATAATTTTTCCACATCATTGATTGATTCATTATACCTTTTCATAATATAATTAATTTCACCTCTATATCTTAAAGCTATTGTATTATCTGGTTCAATTTCTAGCAATCTAGTTAAATCTTCAAATGCTTTATCATATTTGCCCATAATAAAATATAATTTGCCTCGATAGCTTAATTCAAATGTATTATTTGATTCTTTTTCTAGTGATTTTGTTAAATCATTGATTAAACTAACAAGCATATTTTCATATTCACCTATAATAGAATAAACCTTTCCTTGGTATTCTAATATTAATGCATTCATTGATTTTTTATTAATGTCTTCATTAGTCATTGCTGTCAGTTGAAAATATATAGACAAGATTAAATTTTAAATAAGCCAAAAATATTAAACTCTTTGAATAAATTTACCATAATATTTGAACATTTCATTGCCAAAGTTCACTTTTACTGACCCGCCTTGTGATCTAAACCCAACACAAGGATATAGAATGCCTTGGAAATTGCTACGTAAATGGCATGCAATTCCTTAAAATATTTTATAATTATTTTCTGTCTATTCATTTTAAAAAATAAAACTTTTAATTATAAATGTTAGTTACCTAAGTTAATTCCATTTTTAGTATAAAATACTATCTTATTTCTAAAATTTAGATAGCATCCAATTATATTATCAGTAGTATATGACTCTCCATATAACCCACCACTTCCTGAATAAAAACAATGTCCGTCATCACCATGGTAACCACACTCCCATGATTCATTTTCCTTGCTTTCCTGTCCTAAAGATATGATATAGAAGTTAATCTATAATAATAATAATTAAAATAAAAATTTGCTATTACCAAGCATGAGCATATTATTTATATAATTTGAATCGTCTATTTTTTTTATCGCTTTGCTTTGTACAATATCCGATTCCAATCATTCTATCAAGTAAATGGTACAGTATTAAAAGATTATAAAAATCATTATAAAGGTAATGTTTATAAAATAATTATTAATGATACCCATTTTTTCCTTTGTTTATAATTTTAATTTCAAAGTAAAATATCCCACACTCTGAAGGGACTGGATGATTTGCTCGAGCGACAGCAGCTTTAAAATCATCAGGATCTTTAATTAAAAGTTTTTTTTTAATAAATTAAAAGGTTATAATGATATTCTTTAAACGCCAATGATTACGGTAGCCATTAAATATGTTTTTGCAAGATTTCTTATTGTCATATTACCCGTATAATTCACTTTAAGTCCACTTGAATCTATGTCAATAAACGGTGATTTGTCTTTAATATCCCATGCAGTCGGCAAAACAATATCATTGTACGAAGTTTTTAAATCTAAATCTCCCATTGCTGTAGGGTAAAATCAATTCAGATCTTGTGTCAATGGACAAAAGTAATTTACAGAAATATTAACGAACACAATATACTATGTATGCGTATTTGTATTCTGTACTAGTGTTACAAGCTTAGTGTTACAAGCTAAACGATAAAGATATTCATACAGTAACTTTAATATTATTGATATCGGCATATTTGTTTGTGTAATCCTTTCTAAAGTCTGCGCATAACTGTAAATAGACGATCAATTATGCGGATAGTTGCGAATAAGGAATTGGTTTTGTCTAATATATAGTTATTGAATGCGAACAGACAATAACTACGTACTCTTTCAGCATAAATCATGTGGGTATTGTACAGTAAAGCTATATTATGCAATTATAAGTCAAATAATACAACCGTCCATATAGTTTGGAACCGAATTCGACCTTCGGATTCAAATCCAGTTTCCTTCTGATTTGATTTAAATTCGGATATAAAACCGAATATATCGAATTTGCAATAGTCTCATTGTTTGTACAAGCGCATAAAAAACAAAAAGTATTCGAATACCTGTAGAATTTCCACAACAATAAAATAGTTTTTTTCTTAAGCAATCAAATGTTTTTCATATACATACAATGAAGCAACTGCTATTGTTATTTTTTGAATTGACCAATAAAATAATTGTGCAGGCACAACCTAGACACAACCGGAAATTATAAAATAAATTCGAATTAAAATCCGAAGCATATTTTTATTAATTAAATATAATGCAGATTTAAAACCGAAATCCGGTTCCAAATTCTAACCGTCCATTAACAACGAAGCTTTACAATGTTATGTGAACCTGAAAAACAATGTTGGAATAAAGATTCAGAAAAACGGTCAGCAGAAAAGTTCTAAAGTTTTTAAAAATGACGAGAAGGTTATCAAATTATAACGGAACTAAAATTACTTAAAGCATATCAGAAACTTTGGCATAAACGTAAATAGTAGTAGCAAACTAATTAGTTTATATAATCAAAAAGCAAAATCGCATTTATCTCGGGACTGTGATCAATATTTTATAATCAATCCTTTAAATAATATCTGGTTAGAAAATAAGAATAAAGTGAAAATTGGCTCTTTACATATTCTAAATGAAATTTAAAAATCATTTAGCCATTATCAAGAGACTATATATATTAAAATATGTAAAAAATATATATATATATATACCTTTAAGAAATGATTGGGTTCGAACGTGTCTTGAAAGTGAATTCAGTTTAGATCTTTTAAATTGTTTATGAAAATTCAATTTATATTCAATAAATAGATAGATGAGAATAATTAAATACTAAATGTATAGCGATTATGTTTGGCTTATACTGTAATGCAAAAGAACCTTAGCATTAAGTTTATGTAGATAATAACGTGAATGTCAACCAATCAAATTCCGAGTTTGATTTCGTCGATTGTCTCAAAACGCCATTTTCTAAATAAGATACTTCAAAGGTTTTTGGCGTAAAAGGAAAAAAATATAGATATTATAAAATATGAAAAACAAAAAATTTTGTTATAATAAAGAATACTAATTATATTGTAAGATACAAGTGTTAGCATATATGTGAAAACTATCTTATTTCATAAAGCATATAGATCGTCATGAATTTTATGTGCTGAAACTTGCAAATCCTTAAATCATTACTGACATTATAATGTATGACGATAATCACGCTAAGGTTATGATCACGAGGATTTCACATGTTAAAACGTAAAGGTGTAAAAGGAAAATCGCTCTTGTTCAAGTTGATTGTATAGCTACCATTTATTAACCGATGCACTTGTCTATTAACTCTCATTGATTTCTTATCTGTGCTAAGTTAATCTCTTCGTATTCAATTGATTTAACCGATATATACGTATAACGATTTATCTATTGATTGAGTTCAAGTTCACTTCTTTGCTTTTATAGCTTAAATCTGAAGTTATGCGCTTAAAGATTTTAATTTGTTGCATTCAAAAAAACATAGAAAATTAAGTTTTTAATTGAATTAAGCAATAAATGATAACAGATAATAGTACGCGCGATACAGATTCAATATTTCTAGTTCTGGATGTCATTTCCACTCGTTAACGCACGTGCTACTGTAACATTCTAATTATAGATGTAGACGCTGCCACAATGATTACTAATCATCTCACTGCATACGAATAAAGAATATGATACGTAGATATTCAGCCCTTATACGTACTGTACGTAACGTACGTACGTTAAATTCTATGTATTTTTTTTTTAATTTTCTAATATCAATATCGATATGGAACTAGAATCGGAAAAATTGACCAAGCAATACCTCACTAGATTTCATCCATATAATAATTTTGAAAAATTTAAAACTAATGGCACTAGATTATCTAGTAATAGCCGTAAAGTTTTCTTATTAAAATATAATAAAACCGTAGTTTTACGCAAATTTATCTTTACTCAAAAGTATACATCAAGTGATTTTACTAACGATGTAAAGTGTTTATTTTTATATTCTAATAAATATTTATTATTTATAAAAAAAAAAAAAAAAAGATCTATTAAGATTTATTATAAAATATATCTTATTATTTAGATAAAACAATATCGAAAAGTAGAATTATGTGAATCTATTTTAAAATTTTTTGCAATCGTTAAGCAAAATGTGAATGAAGTTATATTTATTCATGAATATGCATGTGATGGAACTCTTCGTCAATATTTAAAACAAAATTTTAATAAGATTAATTGGAATGATAAGTTACGCCTTGCAAAACAACTTATTAGTGCTGTAAAATGTTTACACGATATCGATTTAATTCATTTGAATATGGTACTTATTTACACTATTTACACTATTTAAATTATATAATTTTTTTAATAGTATTTAAATTAAGAAATACATACGTACTAAAATTATTAATTTTTAGAATTCAGAAAAAGTATTTGTTCATAAAGGCGATATTAAAATATATGCTCTTCAACATCAGAACGTTTTCAATAAGTTTAAATATATTCAGTATATCGATCCTCAATATTTACAAAATTTTGAAACATATAAGCTTAATAAAAGTTCAGACGTATATAGCATTGGAGTCCTTTTATGGGAAATTTCAAGTGGAAATATTCCATTTAAATCAGAATCAGCTTATAGTTTTAATTTATTAAACGCAATCATTCATGGTAAACGCGAGGATATAGTCCTTGGAACGCCTAAAGAATATATTAAAATCTATACAGGTAAAATTTAATTACAAAATTAAATGCAAGTTTATAATTTTGATTACTTAACTATCGATCGTTTTTAGAATGTTGGCAACACGATTCAAATCAACGTCCAACCATCCAACAAGTTTTCAACGTCATAAATAATATTAAATATAATAACATAATTAACAAAGAAGAAATTTTTGAAGAATGTGATAAAAAAATTACGAATAAAGGTAAAATATTATCCGATAAACTATTATCCGATCTAAATACAACAGATTTATTTAAGCATTATAATAATCTTTATGATAAAACGGCAAAGGAATTAGAATTAATTTCCTTACTTATTACATCTCTTAAGAAATATTTAAACGATGATAATTCAGTAAATAATCAAAATAACTTAAACAAAGAAGACATATCTATTAATCAGGATGACTTAAATGATGATGGATTATTTAATAATCAGAATAAGTTATTAAATTTAATAAGTTCTTTGCAATCTTCTTTAGTTGACATAAATGAACAAATTGAGGATAACAAAGAGCAGAAATTTCTTTACAACTTAAATCAATTTTTTATAACCCAATTTAATATACAAGGTGGCACGCTGAAAGATACAATAAGTTCTATAGTCTATTGTTTAAAAAAATATATTGATGATAATAACAAAAATCCGGAAGAAATCCTCAACGAATATTATAATTATAAATATAGATCTTACTTTATGAGTATTATTGGTTTCTTTCATGAATACGGAATTGGAACAACTATTAATTACCATAAAGCTTACGATATGTATAAAAAAGCTTCTGAAGATTATTATTATATTGTCGTGGATTCTTCAGACAATCTTTTAGCAAAAAATTTATTAAAAGAGAATCAATTTATTGGATTAATTTCTCTTGGTTTACTTTATATTGATGGAAGAGGTGTCACGGTAAATCAACAAGAAGCACTAAAATTATTTTTAAAATCGGTTTCTAAGGGATCAAGTTTAGGAAAATTTTATGTAGGATATTGTTACTTTCATGGTCTTGGTGTTATTAAAAATGTTTCATATTCTTTTGATTGGTTTTTAGAATCTGCTTTAGAAGGAAATGCTAAAGCTCAAAATAATGTTGGATATTGCTATGAATTTGGTGAAGGTATTTCTAAAGATAATGAAAAAGCTTTACAATGGTATATTAAATCTGCTGAACATGGAAATTATCAGGCATATAATAACATTGGTTATTGTTATCAGAATGGTATAGGTACTTTAATAAATAAAAGTCTAGCATTTGAATGGTATATGAAATCTGCTGAAGGTGGTGATAGTTTAGGACAAAATAATCTTGGTTATTGTTATCAGTATGGTATAGGAACTTCTGTTAACAAAAATAAAGCCTTTGAATGGTATTCGAAATCTGCAGAAAATGGTAATAACTTGGGGCAAAATAATCTTGGTTATTGTTACCTTCATGGCACAGGTACTTCTATTAATGAAAATAAAGCCTTTGAATGGTATTTAAAATCTGCGGAAGGTGGAAATTATTCGGCTCAAAACAATGTTGGTGGTTGTTATTTCAATAGTATAGGCGTTCCTGCAGATGAAAAAAAAGCTTTTGAATGGTATTTTAAATCTGCTGAAGGAGGAAATACAATTGGTTATAATAATCTTGGATGTTGTTATCGTGATGGTATTGGGACTTTAATAAATGAAAAATTAGCTTTTGAATGCTTTACAAAATCCGCTATAGGAGGTGATAGTTTAGGACAAAATAATCTTGGACATTGTTATCAATATGGTATAGGTACTTCTATTAATGAAAGAGAAGCTTGTGAATGGTATTCGAAATCTGCTGAAGGTGGAAACATTTTGGGTGAAGAAAATCTTGCTTATATGCGTAATATAGCTTTTTATTCATATTGGTATTGGAATTGATTCGTTATGCTAAATGTAAATAATATAAATAATATAAATAATAAAGTTCTTGAATTTTAATTTCTAAAAAAATTCTATTATACGTATGATAGTTTTAATTTACATATGTAGTATATAGAATTCCCAATGACAAATGTGCGTGCATAACTAATAAATGATAAAGTTTGATTAATTTGTTTATCAGAAATATATTAAAGCCGACTTTAACCCATAGAGTTATTGTCAAAAGTTGATAACAGATAGATTATTTGGATCACAGATACGTAATCATCATTTAATAATGATATAGTGATACTAATGATTTTAATTCAAATAATTTATTTAATATAGATATAATATACTGTACTAAGGCCTAAAGGGCCTAAAGGCAATTTATGTACTATACGTAGGTTGTACCATTAACAGTACAGTGATACAGCACTTAAAAATATAGCAAATTAAAAATATTTATAAATAATATTTTATTTAATTATTGTTATTTTAAATATATCTTTTAAGTGAGCATATACCGTATTGTCGCGAAATATCAGGCCGGAGCGTTATTTAGAAAAGCATACCCTAAAAATAGTATATATGATTTCGAAATAACGACCCGACGCGTCTCAAAATAACGCGTCCCCTTTATCTAGATCATCACAAAATTCCCAAATCAGCTGTAAATTATATTCAAAATAACGCCCCGGCGCGTACTCTAAATAAACTCAAAATAACGCGCCGGGTGCGTTATTTCGCGAAAATACGGTATTATAATATCAAACTATAAATTTAAAATATTTTTTATTAAGGATAGAGGGTATAAATTGCAAATTTACATATAAAATTCGCGGTATTGCTTTTTCTTTTTAAAATTTTGTAAATTTTTTTTAAGCAATTCGGTTTTGGCTAAAGCCAGGTACCTTACGAACTTTCCCGATCTCGGGTAATTACGGAATGGCGTTTTTTTTTTCAACGGTAAATAAAAATAAAACTATTCCTTCATTACTTATTTTATTTACCATATAACGATTGGTAAATAAAACTATTCAATCCTCATTACTTATTTTTTTTACCGTATAACGATTGGTGCATATTTCACCTACGGTTATTTCAAAAGTTGAATTCTAGATAGATCCAATACTTTTAAATTTCGAAAATTTGAAGGTTTTACCAGTACGTGTTAACTGTACACTATCAAGATTGAGGCGTTCATTTTAGTAAAAACAGTATGAGCATAAAAAACGTATTGTTAATGTGTTAAAAAACGTGAATTAACATATAACTTATAATCTATCTTGCCCAATCTTTTTCGCATTAATTAAGCCTGTAATAATCGTGTTCAAATTCATTTATTTTTAGTTTTTTATTTATAAGTATAAAGATTGTTAATTAATCAGTATACTTTTAAGATACAGGTCTTAATGAACTGACGAATAAACTTTGAAAAGGAATCGTGAAAGGAATCATGAAGAAATGTGAAGAAATATGTAGAACATCTTCCAGCTTGAATAATTTTGACTGACATTACTGATTAGAATTGTAGAACCGTTATCCATGTAACTCTATATTCTTTTTTTTTTTTTTGTTTTTTTACTCTTACGAATCTAAAATAAATCCTAATGAAGATTTCAATGTTTCAACAAATGCTGACTTTTTTCCGGGTTTGTATTATTTCGCCGACAATCACTTCACCGACATAACATTTTACCGACAAATACTCACCGACAAGTTCATTTTACTGACAGTTTGTTTCACTGAAGTTCATTTCACCGACAAGTTTTTTCAAAAAGCACCCTAACTTTAGCCCTAATTCTACCTAATTCTACCTGACCCTAACGACAATGACCAGAATTACTTTGTCGGTGAAATGAGCTTCGGTGAAATAAACTGTCGGTAAAATGAACTAGTGATGGTACCCGGGTTGAATATTAACCGGGTTATCTGCAGATAATCGGATATCCGGGTTGTAAACTCAGCTACCCGGATAAATATACCCGGGTAATACCCGAGTAGACATACCTGGATAATCTTCGGGTAACAAAAGTTTAAATATTCATATAGGCTATCCAAGCTAAGTAAATATAAATAAATTAATAATAAACTTAATACTTCAATATACTTTACAAAAAGTTATTTTTAAAATACTGTATTTTTCTTGAAAGTTATGTGTAGAATTTTTAAGCCAAGCGATCAACCAAAATAAAGTAGTGCTTCGATAAAAGACAACCCGTATGTTGTTCAATCGAATTATTCAAAGATAAGCTAACAATCATTTAATTTTTTTATATTCAATTTTTTGAATTGATTTAATCGATATTTCAATTGGTTATTCGGAGACAAGTACACTAACTTAGTTTTTTATACGAATTACACCAATACGATCGATGTTCGGATTTTTCTTCACACGTTGACATAGGTTAATATAGTTTACAAGTGTAATGTTATTATTTTTATTACTTGAGAAATTCCGGTCAGGCGGTTGGATTTTTTTTATTAATCTAAACTAATAGACTGAATTTCATGAAGCTAAAGTCTTTTAATTTCTAAGGTTTTCTTGAAAGGCATTCTATTTGTTCAGGTACTATAACCATGATTTCAAGTTCTTTAATTAATTTTCGAATCAGTTAAATTGTAAGACATTATAAAACTATGTTGAGTTTAAACCTATCGGTAACTTAACAAGCACAAGAGTAATTTGCAGCTGTAATATATGTACAGTACTAATCCGTTATCCAGTTTAAATTCTGAAATTAGTGTGTTTTAGTGAATAGACTTACAAAACCTGCATTTCTTTCCGAATAATACAAAATTTTTAATTTATCAAAATTGGAATACTATTAGAATGATTTATCTTTATGTCAGAGGTTGTTATTAATATGAAGCTAGAAATGACAGCCTTAGTTAGACATATTTATCGTAGACTTAATTGTAACTTTAAAAAAATTACATGGTATTCACGCTAAATTTGTAAATCTTTAGGTCTAATGTGAGATGATCGTATAGAACTCATTGATCGATCAAAAACGATCTACATTATCAGAAACATATTCAAATTTTTTATTTATTTTGTTAGAGCGGTATTAGAGCGGTGTGACTGATAATGTTCAAAAAAAAAAGATCGATAGTCTTACATTTTACGTATTATTTATGGCCTAGTGCAATTTTTACGTAAACACGACTACACCAAAATTATGTCACCAGATTTTAATGTAAACGTTGTGATTTTAGTGTTAATGACTTGAAAATTTTGAAATTTTTTTGTTTAAAATGGTTAACAATATGAAAGAGTTATTTAGCTGTATTAATAATATTGAGACAGATGGAGCTGAAATTTGTAGATTCAACAAGTTAGGTTTCGACTCGAATAATTTTTGTAGGTCTTTATATTTTGATTAAATATTAATTTTTTTTTTTAGATAATTACTTGATAGATATATCACATATTGATAAAAATCAGCATAAACACATCGTGTAATCAGTTGAAGATAAAGTAATCGGTTAGGCACAAATTCTTACATTTTAGCTGTTTTCTTTTTTTAGGTTTTCTGTTCTGGTAACATCGTGCAGCTATCTAGTAAAGTAAAAGTATTAACCTTATCTGGGTATATCGGGTAGGATTTTATATCCGGATAAATCTGTTGATCACCTGGGTAACCCGCCGGATATACCCATCAGATAACTGGGTAGCATTTTTTTAATCAGGTACTATCACTAAAATGAACGTGTCGGTGAATAATTGTTGGTGAAATGTTATGTCGGTGAAGTGATTGTCGATTAATTGATTGCCACCCCTTTTTTTCTGCATCCTCTTCTTCTTCGATTCTCCAATATGCATTTTGTGTTCTCTCGATTAATTTATACACGGTTGAACGTTGGTTTTCTGTGGCTTTTTCGATTTCTGTTTTCTGAGGTGATTCTATTTCTACTAATCCGCAAGTTACATATACTTCAAACCTATTTTCCTCGAACATTTTGTGAAAATTTTCCCAAGCACTAACTGTTAATAATTTTTTCTCTATATATATGCTCGTGAAAAATATGTCAGCAGGGTAGTAAGTATTGATGAAAAAAAACAATAACAATTAGGAGATATTAAACCCGGTGCTTCCTTGTCTTTTTTTATTCTCTTTTCGACAGCATGAACTTCACTAACAATTAGTTGTTGAAGAGGGAACAAAAGCTTATAGATTTGAATAAGAATCTCATGATCCACGCTAAAAGCAGAGATTCATTTAGTACGAAATTCGAAAGCTGTATAATCTGCGTCTGATCGTTTTTTTAAATCGAGAGAGATTATTTTATGACAAGCACCTGTTTTTTTTAAAAAAAAAATCGCGATCATTTAATGCAAATATATTATTTAAATCAAATTCGAAAATAATCAAATTAGTTTAAGCTTAAAAGGTGTTTTTTTTATGTATTTATAATAAACAATAAATTGCATTAATTTTTTAATGCAAACGTAGTATCCAATTTTTAAAAAAAAACCAAATGACTACCTATCAATCTGTAATGAGAAACGGTCGTGCTTTTTAGTTCACTATGGTACAATTCGATAGCATTTGTTAATGTTATTTGTAAAAGTAGGGGAGAATGTTGACGGGCCCAAAGGGCCCACTGATTTGTGTTTTTTTATAATTTCGCGATATATATTGTTTAACTGCGGGGATTTGACATTTGTTAAGTGCTTCGTTAATAAGTTCATCACAACTGATTTTTGTGGTTTTATGTATTGCTTGGGCTATCTTACTTTGAGCCTTTGTATCATAAATTTTAGTTATCCATGTACGCATTACATGAACAGTACAAATATAACAGCACACTTTTGTTCGGCCCTTTTTAAACCTAGGAAAACTGTAGAAATTGCATTGGCTTCAATATTGCTTTGGTCAATAAGAAAGTATTGAGGTTTCCAAAAACGATTTAACTGCTGAATTATTCATAAAGCCTCTGCTACTGTTTTAAAGTCTTCTTTACTTGCTAAAAAGTGCACTCCTATGCCCCAAGAGCTATGGTTGTCCCGAATATACAACGTAAATAACCACCAATCATATTTGCTTGTTTTCTGAGTCGAATCCATTAACGTTAACCACCCAAAGTGTGAAAGCTTCTCAATCTGATTGGGTTGCACAAAGACAACACCACGAGTTGACCGATGGCAACTTCATAACATTTGACTAAATACTCCTTATTTTGTAAAAAATCAATTAATTTTTTAATATCCACTCCATACTTTCATTACTCTTAAAATATGAATTTTGGGGTTCACTAACTTTACATTGAATATTATAAACTTCTTCTTGTCTTAATTCTCTAATACTATCATTAAGATCTAATTCATTAGTCATATACTCTTTAATTGTATTAACAATTACTGGTGGGGATAACTCTTAACCGCTTCTTTCTCTACTAAGTCACAAACATACTGCGAACGTTTCAACTTTTCACTTTCTTCAATGTTATGCATCAGCAAAAAAAATATGCGTAAACCTCCGTAAGTTTTTACGCGAGGGTAAACTTACGGAAAACTTACAATTAGTTCAGAGTATTACGTAGGGGTAATAATTACGAAAGTTTACGCTAAGTAACTTTGGAGTATTACAAAAGTGTAATAATTACGAACATTTACGGCATAGTAAATTCGAAATATAGCGAAACGTAATTAGTCAAAAACTAACGAAAAATGCGTAAAACTATAAGGTATTACGAACAGAAAACTTGCGAAAACTGGGAATATTTCACAATATTTTGGATATTTTCGCAAATTTTTGAAATTTTTAAAAAATAAATAAATGATATACATATTCACATAATTATACTTTTTACAGGTTTTCGCAATATTTCGCAAGTTTTCCAATTTAATATAAAATTTTATATTTTTTTATTTAATTATTATTATACATTATATTTTACATTTATTAAATATACATTTCTTTATTATATATTACGTATTATTTTTACATTATTACAAATATTTTAAACTACTTTCACACTTCGTCGCATTTAATTCTATTACTATATACAAAAAAACTAGCCCTATACACTTATTTTCGCTCACTCCACAGTTAGCTATTATCTTCGCTTCTTTGTTTTCTATCGTTCTTGAAAGTGTTAGAAGTCAAAGTTGGCATGTGCTAGGTTTCGACAAGTTATTTGTTTTTCTCGCAAAGTGCCGAAATAAAATAAATTAATAAAAAATTTTTAAAAATAAACCAAAAAAAACAAAAACAAAAAACACGAAACGAAAAAATAAATGAAGCGAAACCTTGCAAAAACTTGTATAAACTTGTGAAAACTTGTGAAAACATGTGAAAACTTGCACCAATTTCTCTAAAGAAGCGTTCTTGAAAATTTGGAAATTGCGCGGTATATTCTTGAAAGTGTCGGAAGTCATAGTTGGTATGCGCAATGTTTCAAAAGTTGTTTGTTTTTCTTGCAAAGTGCCGAAATAAAATAAATTTAAACCAAAAAACATGAAACGAAATAATAAATGAAGCGAAACCTTGCAAGAACTTGCAAAAACATGCAAAAACTTGCAAAAACTTGCGAAAACATGCGCCTATTTCTCTACAGAAGAGTTCTTAAAAATTTAGAAGTTGCTGGGGTGTGTTCTTGAAAGTGTCAGAAATTGTAGTTGGCATGCGCAAGGTTTCGAAAAGTTGGTAGTTTTCTTGTAAAGTGCCGAAATAAAAATAAAATAAAAAATTAAAAAATAAATAAATAAAATGAAAACAAAAAATGAAAAACAAAAAAGTGAAAAAAAATAGATCTAATTATAAACAAAAGATCTAATCTGATCTTGTAGTACAGAATTTGAACATCATCGAATTATTTCGAACTATTTTGAAAAATCAGTCTAATGCGCGATCCAGGTTACAGATTTACTGATCCAGCTTGGTTTCCTAGTCCTAAAATATTTTGAAAGTGTTCGAAATATTTCGTACATATTTCAAAATATTTGAAAATTACTTTCGTGATATTTCGAAAATTTGATATTTCAAAATATTTCGAAATATATTACGTAATATTTGCTTATATTATAGTTAGTAAAATCTTACATAAGATTACGCTATTATAAATTTGCTGATGTCTTCGCTCTAGCTATTTCTTTTGTTTTGGCTATAACTTCATTTCGCTCTCTTTTTCTAAATACTTCCTAAAAATAGTCATGTAAAAAAAAACATTTCTCAGAAGTATTGGTGTTATTGCAAATTGCCAGAGAAATCTAGTATGTTCTTGCAAAGTGCCAGAGATGGTATTCTTGTAAAGTGCCGGAAAAGTCGCAAAGTGTCGAAGAAGTTAGAAATAAATAAAATAAAAAAATAAGTAAAGTAAGAGTTCACGTTCTTACGATTTCAGAAATTTTGAAAGCTGGATTAATATTTTTGCAAAATGCCAAAAAAGTCACGAAGTGCCGAAAAAGTCTGGATTTGTTTTCTTTCAAAGTGCCAGGAAGTAAGGCTTCTGTTCTCGCAAAGTGCCAGAATAAATAAATTAATAAAAAAAATTTTAAAAATAAAACAAAAAAAACAAAAACAAAAAACATGAAATGAAAAATTAAATAAAGCGAAACCTGCGAAAACTTGCGAAAATCTTGCACCTAACTAAATCATTTCTTTAAAAAAACATTTCTGGAAATTTAGAAATTGCTGAAAAAATCTGTTCTGTGTTTTTGCAAAGTGTTGGAAGTGTCAGAAGTTTGGGTTGGCTTGCGAAAAGTTGTTTGTTTTCTTGCAAAGGTGTTCTTGTAAAATGTTTCGAAAACTTCATATATTATAAACAAAATAATAAAGTCTTAGTAAGTAAACAACAAAAAAATCGGCAGAAAATTTTTTTTGGCTACAAAGTCTGCAAAGTCTGCAAAGTCTTTCGTCAAAATAAAATTTGTTTGAAAAGTTTTGTAAAGTTTTAGAAAGATAACTATCGAAAATACTTAAGCAAATACTACTAGGCGTCAAAAATATTGAGCAAAAAAAAAGTTTTTGAAAATTTTCGTATATTTTTATTAATAAATTGTTGTCGTTTCAAATTTGTAAATAAAGTTGAAAAAAATGACGATCATTGTTTATATAGAATTTTTTGATTATCACATACACATATTTATTTTATTATTATAAAAAAAATTCGTAATTTTTAAAAAATTTTAAAATATGCATAATACTACGCTAAATTTAAATTATGCATAACACTATGCTATTTATTGTCTTTTTTAGCAGATTTTTTTGTGGCTCATTTTTTTGGTTTAATTGCTGCAACTGCAGTAGCTTTTTGAACTTCTTTATCTTTTTTTTGTCTTTTTCGTGGTTTTTTGGGTATTTCTGGAGAATTATGTTTTGTTGAAGTCTTATAATTTTTATAATTAAATTAATGTTGTTAATATATGAATGTAGAACTTACGCCTGATTCTTCTGCAATATCTTCTTCAGGATTGTGCGTAGCATCTTGTTTTTTAGCAAACTGTTAAATTTGTATATAAAATATTAGTTATAAAATTTATAATTAAATTAATTAATAAAGTTAATTTATATAAAAGTATAAAATGCTGTTAATTAATATATGAATATAGAACTTACGCCTGATCCTTCTGCAATATCTTCTTCGGGATTTTGCATAGCACCTCGTTTTTTAGCAGACTGTTAAATTTGTATATAAAATGTTAGTTATAAAATTTAATTTTTATCATAGTAATAAATTATAATAATTACCCGAGTTTCTCGTTGAACTTCGGAACTTTTCAGGGCACTGCGTTTTTCAGGAGTCTAGAAAAATTACAAGTTAATTAGATATAAAATTAAAATTTATCATATTATTAATAAATTATAATAATTACACTTGTTCCACTTTTTTCTGCCTCTTCTTGAACTTGGGTAGTTTCAGGCGCACCTTCACTTTGAACATTTGAAATTTCCGGCACACCAGCGGTCTAAAAATTTTATAAGTAAATTAGTTATAAAATAAAGTTATCGTAATATTAAATTAAAATAATTATACTGTACTTCAGAAACTGCCGCTTGATCTTCAGTATCTTCAGGGGTAGGTGTAGGTTGATCTTGCATATCTTTGGGCTGATTACTTTTATTTGAAGACTTGAATATTGTAAAAGCTAATTAGTTATTAATTTTAAATTATTATTATATTATAACAAATATTAAATATTTACACTGCTGCTACTGCTGCCACTGCTACTACCGCTGCTGCTGCTGCTACTGCTGCTGCTACTGCTGCTATCGCTATCATCATCATCAGAAATCACGAAAGTACCCTTATTAAGTAATATAGCCTACAAAAATGTACAATATATAATTAAATTATGTAATACAAAAATATTTTACGAAAAATTTCGATTATTTCTTACATTGTAAGAAATATTCGAATATATTCAAAATTTTTCGCTAACTATAAAACTTTGACTTTAAATTTTTACCACATTTTTTTCAATTCGGTCTTTCATGATTTTTTCTTCTATAGTGATTTTTTCATATTTAGGGCTTAGTAAGGCTTGGGCTATACCAATTCCAAAAGCTATCAAGTTTTCTTCCGCCTCCCCCTAGGGAAAAACTTTTGTTAAAATATGCGAAATATATGTATCTTCTGGATCGTTTGCGACAATTGGTGAAAATAATTTGGAATAAGCGGCTTTTGTTTTAGCCGATTGTTTCCAATTATGAACTTCTTCAGGAATAGCATTGCTGTCGATCCGGTCTAGCATGCTATCCCCAAATACTGCAAATACCGCATCTTTGATCTTAGTGGTAAGGGTGCCACATTTGGAACGCATTATCTTAAGAAGCTATAATAATAATTAAATAAAATTAATATAAAAAAAATTAAAAATATAAAAATATAAATACAATTATTTACCGGATTATAGAAATTTTTTTCATAATATGCGTCCCATTTACTTTTCCTATTTCTGAAACCTTGCAAAAAGTCATAATTATTTTCTCCCAAATAATCTTCAACCGCCTCTTTAAGTTCTCGTTGAGTTGGGTATACGGTTTATTTTATCAAGGCATTAGTGGCACCCTTAATAGTCAACTATTGTTTTAAAATACATATAAAATTATATACAAATTATTGATTATAAATTAACTTAACATTATAAAAATATACGAAATTATTCGAAATTTTATTAAGTATACCTCAACAAATCACTGTAGTTCGAAGACATCTAACGTAGCAAACAACTTATCTTCCACCACCCTCAATCTCGAATCAATTCTCTCCTCCATCTCTTCAAACCTCGCCATTAATCTATCAACTTTGTGCATTAACTTTCCCTGATTATCTAACAACTTTTTAATCTCAGCTGAAGTAATTTGCCCTTATATAAATTAATTTAAAAAATATTAACATATTTCGAATATCATAGTTAAATTACGAAAATTTACGCAGTTTCAAAATTGAATGATAATAAAGTTTGTAAAACGAAACTTTATTATCATTCAATTTTGAATACTGCGTAAATTTTCGTAATATTTTAAAATTTGTAAAATGCATAAAGATTTTTTAATTACATCCAGAACCAGAAGCATATTTATAAGAAGCTGTCATAGGAGCTGTAGGAACATCTGACGTGTGAGATACTCTGTCAGAGAGCTCAATTAACGGAGGAACACGTTCTACAGTTTCTTTTGTTTTTCCTTTATCTTTATTCTTCTTGGCTTTTTTTGGCTTTTTTAGCCTTTTTTGAAGCAGATGACGAAGAACCAGCCATCACGAAATTAGATCCACCTGTAGTCAAGTGAGCAAGCATTTTTCTAACCTTTTTAGTATCTTTGTAGTAAGACATTTTCGATGAATTGCAAAAAATTTTGAAGCTTTACTTTTTATAAATCTCTTCATATTTATATGAATTTTTTATTTTCTAATGTAATCAAAAATTTTTAGTAAATGCAATCTTAGATTAAAATATAATGAACAATAATTAATTATGCAAATAGATTATAATAAACTTTATTTTCTAATGTAATCAAAAATTTTTAATAAATGCAATCTTACGAACAATAACTAATTATAATAGATTACGATAAACTTCAAAAAAAAATGTAATGATAATCAAACTTAAAATTTTTAATAAACAAACCCCGATCATACATTAACTATTTATAGAAATATTTAATTTATGTGCATTAATGTGCAATTAGCTTTATAAATTTACGTAAATATTTATTATTGTTCAATCTATAATAAAATAACCTAACGAAACTTAAGTTCACCCTATATTTATTGTATTATTGTATGTTATTAAATATATTACAATAAAATAAATATTAACGAATACAGTTTCCAACATTTATATTTCTTCAAATTTTTTTAAAATATTCATAGCTTTACAAAAGTTTCAAAATTATATATGTTTTAAAAAGATTTTTTAAAATTTATATAAATTTTTAAAATATTTTGAATACATATCATATCAAAAAACTCATAAATTTTTTTTAACAACACTATACACACTTACACACGATTACCTTATTTAGTTTATCGAAGACACCAACATGCATATCTATTGTTTGATAAACTATTACAAAATCAGAATAGATCTTCAATCAATGTGCAAGTGTTTTTGTGTTGTCAAAAAATTTTATTAGCTATTTTCATTTATTACGAAATAAGCTGTAAACTTATAATGTTATTAAACTTTCATATAAATTAATTAAGTTTAACATATTTAAGTATATTTTAAAGTTATACAAAGATAATTTTGAATTTTGAAAATTATTCAATGATCGAACAATACTATTAAATAATAATGGCAAATCAATTATTTACTATAAACAATGAATATTTCTATATAAATTCACGAATATAATCAAAAGTACAATACA
>QKWP01002207.1:4950-17321 GCA_003550325.1 Gigaspora rosea
GATGATATCTCGCCATCCACTGGGCCGATTTGGATGATCTAACCACCGTTAGATGCGTCTCGACGAGCTCTACAACTTTCAATTAATGGACATATATCGTTAACTTGGTAAGAAAAAATTTATATAGAAGAACGCCACATTTCGCCATTCTCCAGTTGACAGATAGATTATCAATTAATAAAAAAATTAATATTATATAACTTTTGATCTGCTAGACCATTTTAAATGATTTAACTACCAAAATGATCCTCTCAAAGAGAGGATTCTAGCAAGTCCAAAATTACCAAAATTCTATCAAAGGATCCTAAAATCAATCTAGATTTATATAATATTATATAGTAGAATATATTTATACATCGCGGGTGCGGTAATATCGCATCATAGTAATATTAGTAATGTATTGGATTTTGATTGGCTAGATCAGGTGTAACGTAAAAAAAACAATCAAAACAATCCAACCGAAGCTTATTGGTTAGGTCTTACATTTGGTTCTTCGTACTCTAAACAGTTCTCATTTTTCTAGTATAACCCTACGTAAAAATAAACAAGGATCTTTAAACATTGTATAAAAAGAGTGAGTTACTTAATTACCTAAAGAGGACTTAAGACATATCCAGAAGAACCATATGACGAGTAAGAATATAAACTTTATTTGTACGTATGGCCGTTTGGTAATCGTTTTCATTTTTATTGCATTAGTTTTTGTTTTTTTTATAGAACAGATTTGTGATAGTAGGTGAAAGAAAACCTATGTTCGAAGATAATATTGTCTTTGATAAATTTATGAAATATGGACCTAATGAAAACCCTATGGAATACGAACTAGTGGGTGCTGCCTCAGAAGGCAAAGAAATGGAAGATAGAGATGAACCTGTAGAAAGTGTGTATCTAGAAGGTGAACTTGTTGAATATGAACCTGTAGGAACTAGTCAAAGTTAGTTCAAGATATATTTAGTGTTTAAATAAAAAAAAAAGAAGATATAAGCTGTGTACTTAGCTTTTTTATTTTTTTTTAAGGTTCTAGAAATTTTGAGAATATTGATGAAAGTAGTATACTTGTAGAGCTATTTGTTGGGCAACGCTTTGATTCCTGGTCACTTGCAGAACACTGTTTAAAAGATATGGACGGCAGAATAGATTTGTAGTAACTCGATATAGAGTTGAAATATCATAGATCTCAATTAACTGTATTAGGAGATCGTATGGCTAAAAAAAGAACATATGCATATGAAAATGCTGGCAAATACAAGCCAAACAAAACCAGACCACTAGAACACAAGCGTTTTAGAAGTTCTAAAAAAACAGACTGCAAGTGGCATGTTAACTTAAGTCATTCAGAAATAAACAACTCTGTGTATATAACTTTCATTGATCTTGAATACAATCATGTCATTAATGTTGATAATGCAAGATTCGCAACAGCATTTCGAAAGTTTGATGAGTCTATAATGAGTGAAATTGAGCGCGCTATTGTATTTGGACACTGTGATGCATATATGATAAGGAATCTGTTACAACCTTTGTTTCCAAATCAACTCTTTCTCATACAGGACTTATCTAATGCCATCCAAAAAATCAAGCGTGAAAAACAAGTTGTTGGGTCTGACGCATCTCATTTATTAAAATTATTATTACAACAGCAAAAAGAAGATCCTGTAATGTTTGTTCAATCTTTAATAAATGCAGACAGTAATCGCCTATCAGGTATTTTTTGGATGACGTCAAGTCAAGTAATGCTATGGTCTCGATATTATGATGTCGTTTTACATGACAATACTTCAAGAACGAATAAATATAATTTTCCTCTTTCATTATTTATTCTTGTTGATAATGATGGCAAATCACGGCTGGGTGCGCAGGCTTTTTTGAGTGATGAAACTCAAGAGAGCTATGAATGGGTTTTGCAACAAACTCTGGATGCGACTAATACTGAACCACGAGTTATAATGACTGATATGGATCCTGCAATGGATGCGGCATGTCAAGTAGTTTACAAAAATTCTTATCATGTTCACTGTATATGGCATTTGTCTCAAAACTTGCCAAGTGGCTTAAAACAATACTTGGAAATATTAATTTTAAGGAATTTCTTTCTGACTTTTGGAAAACACGAAATTCATTATGCATTGAAGTTTTTGAGCGTCGGTTTAGATCTTTATTGGAGAAGTATCCTGGTGCCAGCAAATATTTAAATAATCCAATTTATTCAACTCGAGAATTTTGGGCAAGGCCATTTATTAATCGAATATTTACGGCTGGAATGCAATCTACTCAGCGCGTTGAGTTGATAAATACTATTATTCATAAGTCAGTTGCTTCTAGTTCTAGTATGTCAGATATGGTTGAAGCTTTGGAACTTCATATGCAGAGAGAATTGTTAAATAAAAGCTATATTGAATAGAAGCACAAATCAATAAATCAACATCAATTGTTTATTGTAGAGAGGCTCTTTTGTAATGTTAGTAGTACAATTCAAAAATACTTCACACCACAGATAATCGAGGAAATTCATAAACAAATGTGTGAATCAGTACTTTATAAATACGAAAAATTGGATATTAGTCATGCTTTTGAATTTGAAGACCAAGACTCAAATGAATATAATGAATTAAATGATGGTCAAATAGTAAGTTTTTTTTTTTTTTTGCTATAGCTTGAATACATTTGATTACTACACAAATACTTTATATATTTGGAATCAGGATAATTAGGAGGAGACGATAGAAAGTATTGAGGATTATTACGATATTCAACAGACTTATCTAAAGGCACTTATAAACTCAGTTTCAAGAGAGTCAATTAAAGAAGTTTGGCGAGTTATTCCATATATGATACCAAATTCGTACCAGCACATTATTATACTTAATAATGGTATACATTTGTGTACATGCTTACTATTGGTTTCTCATAGAATTATTTGCCGGCATTACTTTAAATTAATGGTTGAGAATTCACATGCCTTATTTCATGTTATATTAATGCCAACAAGATGGCTAAATGATAATGCTTAGAAAAATGTTGATTCTATCTATAATGAACTATTTATTGGCACATCATCTCAGAAGCATTAAGGCGAAAATAATGGGCAAAGCTTTATTCCTAGACATTATCATAACATTCAAGAAGTTCAAGTTCAGAATCGTTTGCAAAAGAAAATAGATTATGGTCGCATTATGGGTCATTTTAAGAAGGCACTAAACTATTTATTAGAAGACAAAGATCAAAATAATTTAGATGAGCTTATTTTATTTTATATTGCTAAAAAAGAAGCAATGCGAAATACTCAAACTCAACTGGTTCATAATGAAGATAATCAGGCTTTATCCAGTATCACGTTATCTGATGGGCGTGTTTATAATGTTGATAATGTCGAAGACCCAATTGCACGTAAAGGTAAAAGTAGATCTCCAAATCAACGATTGAAAGCTTTTAATGAAAAATACCAAGCAAGTAACAGTAAGACACAACAAGTGTCTATTGATGATGTTGATAGCGAAAATAGTGCAAACAGGCATAAATGTAGATTGTTTCATAAAACAGATCATTATGCTCCTAGATGCCCTAATAAAGAGAACAATCAAATGTAATCAAGTATTGCGGTTATAAGCTATACTATTTAGTATCTTTAATAAATAGAACTTTAGTCTATATGCTGTAACGATAGACTGTTTACATTTTACAAGTAATCCCCTTTTAAAGTTAGGGTTAGGGTGAGCGCTAATATGTTTTTTTTCATGTTAGGGTTAGTATAGATTATATGATCAATAAAATGTATTAGGTAGAGTAAGGGAGCTGCCGTAAATCAGGTGATTTTCATCTCTTAAGGGGCTACCCCCACCCACCCACACCTGACACTTTATTAGCCAATCAAATTGCGCAAAAAATTTATATATTAATTAATTGATAATCCGCTTGTCAACTGGAGAATAGCAAAATGTGACGTGCTTCCATCTAAAAGTTTATTTCTTACTAAGTTAAAGATACATGTCCACTAATTGAAAATTGTAGAGCTCGTCGAGACGCATCTAATGGTAGTTAGATAATCCAAATCGGCCCAGTGGATAGCGAGATATCGTTGAAAAACATTGGCTGACTATATAAAAATCTGTGACAAAAATTACATATGAAATCACTATAGGCGAAATGTGGCGTGCTTCTATCTAAAAGATTTTTTACTAAATTAACGATACATGCCTACTAATTGAAAGTTGTAGAACTCGTCGAGATGCATCTAACGGTAGTTATATCATCCAAATCAGGCCCAGTGGATGGCAAGATATCGTCGAAAAACGATTGGACGACTATATAAAATCTCTATGTAAATAAACATTGTTTACATAGAGATTTTATCTAGTCGGCCAATCGTTTTTCGACGATATCTCGCCATCCACTGGGCTAGTGATGTTATCCGGGTCAAAAAATAGCAACCCGTGTCAATAAAGTTTGGGTCATGTACTAACCCGGGTCATAACCCGGGTTATACGAGTTAGCCAATCAGATCTATCTCCCGTGATTTTTTATTATTCCAGCCAATCAACGCAAGATGTCGTTTATATATAGATAAAAAATATCGCATCATCTATGATAAGTAATAAATTTAACGATACAAACGATACAAGCCTAAATAAAGTCGATTAAATAATACTGAAATAGTAAGTAATTTTAAAGTTTGGCAATTGTTGAACTTTATTAAACATTTATATTAAACAACATATTTGTTGTTAGAACCGTTATAATAAGTGCATGAAAAAAAAAATAATTAAAATAAGTGCGTGAAAAAAGAACGGTTAATAAGTGCGTGAAAAAAACCCCGATTAATAAGTGCATGAAAAAAAAATTAAATAATACTTGCACAAAGTCTATTCGTATTCAAACTACCTGTAAAAGGTTACTATTGTAAACATTTTATTGTGCTCCAAGGTTTGTTGAGAATTATTATAAACGTATTAAGAGTGGTTAGTATCACAATACCTATTTATTTAAGCATTTATTTTACTGTCTATTTATTAAAAAAAAACCAATAAATTTAATTTTGTAGACAAAATGCATGTAAATGAGAATGATATTAGTTTAGAAATGAGCGATGTAGAAAGCTTAGATATGAGTGAAGCTTCGTTACAACTCTCTATACCATCTACACCATCTACACCATCTCGTACAAGTAATCAGCCTTTATTTGGTAATTTGCAACAGCAAAAAAGAACTGAAAAACCAGATGGAAGCCCTGTAAAAAATTTTTATTCGATAGTATTAATCAATAATGTAGAATTTTGGACTTGTCGGCATAAAAGTTGTATTTCACAAGTGAAATATCGAAAAGATGGGTCAACATCAAATTTATGGAGACACTTACGGGGTAAACATCATCTTTCAAAAGAAATAATCGAAAGTGGTCATATAACTATTGAATCAAAAAGCAACGGTAGTTGTGAATTTCATGTAACTGCAGAACCCTCACAAATGACATTAACTTAGGCGTTCAATAAGACAACTAAGTATACGTCTAATAACCCGAAACAAAAAAAGCTTAATAATAATATTGCAGCTTTTATTGTTAATGACTTTCAACCTTTCTTGGTTCTTGAGGAACCATTATTTAAAAAAATCATTGAAGGTCTTGACCCCCAAATTAATATGCCTAGTAAGGATCGATTGAAAGAAATCCTTATTAATGCAGACAAAATTTTACAAAATGTGCGTGAATATGCGCTTGATGATGCCGAAATTAGCTATGCATCGTTTACCACCGATATGTGGACTTCCAACAATGATGATCCATATATTGGGTTTACATTTCACTAGATCAATAGCGATTTTCAAATGAAAGAAATGATTGGAGAGATTTTGTGTTTTCCGTATCCTCACACGGCAGAGTGTCTTGCAAGTAAAATTATCGAAATTCTTCATAACCTTAACCTTAAAAATAAGATTATCTGTGGAACAGTTAACAATGGATCGAACATTAAGTCTTGTTTACAAAGGTTAGAACAAAGGCATGGTATATCAAAAGTTTTTTGTTTTGGCCACATGCTACAACTTGCTATACACGATGCGTTAAAAGAATGTGTTGAAATTTCGAATTTAATCAAAAAATGCAAGGACGTCGTATCCCATTTCAGCAGTAGTCCAAAGCAGAAACAGTTTCTTTTAGATGCTCAAATAAAAATGGAGGAGTGGAATAGGCTTCTTTTTGTAGTTCGTGATATGTCAACCAGGTGGAACTCGACGTTCTATTTGTTGAACTGATTGGCTACACTTAAACCAGCGATGTATAAGTATAAATCGCTTTTGGCTGAGTCCAATGAAAATATGGTATTACGAAGTTATAAGGCAAAAGAACTATCGTCTAATGAGTAGGAAATGGTAACTAAATTGGTTGAATTGTTGCGACCTTATGAGGTTGCTTCAAAATGGTTGTCCGGTTCTCAGTACCCGACCCTATCACAAGCATAGTACGCAATTAACTATATTAAGACGAAAGTTAATTGTGCATTAATATAATGCTAGTGTTCAAAAATTTGGAAAGCATCTTTATATATCAATTCAGACTCGATTTTCAGCACCGACAAGATTAATTCGACTTGCCACCTTCTTTGATCCACAAACTAAAGATATGCAGATCTTTACAGAAGAAGAAAAGGATTATACTATCTCTGAAGCACGTGAAGAGTACCATGAATTAATTAATTTTTATGAATCAAACGAATTGTTAAACATAGAACAAATAGATTTTAGTAACAAAATTTGTAGTGACGAAGATATCTTTTTGACAGAAACTACTTTTTCTGACAAGCAATCGGGTCAGCAAAATAATTTAGAGTGTGAATTCGATTCGTATTTGTTATTGCCAAAGATATCAAGTCAAACAAATATACTTCAATGGTGGGATTCAAGAAAGACAGAATATCCAGCACTTACAAAGCTTGCCCGCAAGTATTTGTGTATCCCGGCAACGTCGGTGCCATTCGAACGTCTGTTTTCATCTGCAGGTCTCACTATCACAGAGAAACAATCAAGGCTTAGCCCACAGAGTACTGGAACCCTTCTATTTCTTAAGGCAGCTCTAAAGATTTGGCCGGCCTCTCATGTTTTTGAATAGATTTATTCGAGGGGTTTTTATTCGAGAGGTTTTTTTTTTTCTTAAAAAATGTCTTTGGCATTTATTAAGTTTTTTTTTTTTATTGTATATAAATGGTTGGTTCTAACAAGAATTAATATGATAGAGTTTTTTTTACGCATATTGTCGTTGCTTTTTTTTAGTTTCGGTTAATAAATATAGAATTCTTGATGAAATTGTTACATCATTATTTCGATTTGTCAAGTTGCGCAAGTTGCACATAGAGTTAAATATAAATTTGTGCAAGTTTTAGACATCAAAAATTATATGTAATTTTTGATCGTTTAAATAATTTTGGTCGAAACTTTTATAAATCTGGCATAAACAAAAATTACAGTTCCAAATATAATAATGGATAGCTATTATTGCTATGATAGCAAAACTTAATATAATTTATTCAATTCTTTATAAACTATCGAATTTATATAATTTTCATCGCATCATATATTTACAAAAATTCAGCTAGTACTATTGCATCATTTGATTTGAATGTACGATTATATACAGTAAAATATGTAAATTACGGTAATTTGACAATCTTATCTATATAGTACTATCGACTTAGACTAATTAAATTGAGATAAGATCAGTATAGGTAAGAGCAGTTCTATAGCATAGGTCAAATTTTTAGAACTATAATTTCTAACTCTAATATTAATATTTATTACCCCGGATCACTATTGAAACCCGGGTTAGATCAATGTGTGACCCGTAACCCGCATAACCCGGGTTAGGACAATTTGTGACCCGTGACCTGCATAACCCGTGGAGGTTTATGACCCGCACGGGTTAGCCTGACTCGGGTAACATCACTACACTGGGCCGATTTGGATTATCTAACCACCGTTAGATGCGTTTCGATGAGCTATACAACTTTCAATTAGTGGGCATGTATTGTTAACTTTGTAAGAAAAAAACTTTTAAATGGAAGCACGCCACATTTTGCCTATAGTAATTTTCATATATAATTTCTGTTACAGATTTATATATAGTCGGCCAATCGTTTTTCGACGATAACTTGCCATCCACTGGGCCGATTTGGATGATCTAACCACCATTAGAAGCATCTCGACGAGCTCTACAACTTTCAATTAGTGGACGTGTATCATTAACATAGTAAGAAAAAAACTTTTAGATAGAAGCACGCTACATTTTGCCATTCTCCAGTGACAGGCAGATTATCAATTAATAAAAAAATTAATATATTATATAACTTTTGATCTACTAAGCCATTTTAAATGATTTAGCTACCAAAATGATTCTCTCAAAGAGAGGATTCTAACAAGTCCAAAATCCTATCAAAGGATCCTAAAATCGATCTAGATTTATATTATATTATATAGTTTTTTTTTTCTCCTTCGGCAGTCATGCCATCATTTTTATTAGGAATTATACTCGAAAAATATATGTTTTACATAATTGAAAGTTTTACTTTCCTATACTACAAATGACGACTCACCCGGTTGCTCTATGAGTACCTATGTGCGACCTGCCATAGTAGAATTTTACCTTGCATTATAGCTTTTNATGTTTTACATAATTGAAAGTTTTACTTTCCTATACTACAAATGACGACTCACCCGGTTGCTCTATGAGTACCTATGTGCGACCTGCCATAGTAGAATTTTACCTTGCATTATAGCTTTTGCATAAAGTCCATAATGTATCCTTGGATGGTTTCTACAGCCAGTCAGAACTGCCTTCCTCAGTTTCTCCACCACTCCTCTTGCTGTCCATTCAGGATCCAGCATGTAACCACCTCTTTGCTTATATCAAAAATTCTATCCCAATCATTTTCTGCTTTCTCTGTATTCTTGTATTTACCTTTTTTTCTTCTTACTGTATCTTTTTTTCTTCATTTTCGCTTTTGCTTTTTTCCACTTTCTTTCGTCGTACTTGTGTTCAAACAGAGGCCTTGTTCTTTCTCCCAATCCTTTACCTTTTCACACCTTACTTTCCAAACTTTATCATGCACCAATTCTATTCAATATTTCCAGTAGTATACGAAGAACTTTCTCGCTGTTCTCTCTGACGAAAAAAGCTGTCTTAGATTTGACCAATCTTCTATTGTAACTAGTCCTCGGATCAGTCTTCCTCTTCTTTCTTGTTCTTCTGTAATACCGCCTTTCCAATGTTCTTGCAAGAACTTGGGTACTATGAAGTTATCATCAATTTTCTTTTCCAATTCTTGATATGCCTTCTCAGCTGCTAGCTCTTCGATTTCTCTCATGTGATTTAGCACTACCTCACACCTAACCAGGTGTTCAACAGTCTCTTTTTCTTTATTGCATCTTATACACTTCGCTTCTTTATATATATCAGGCTTCCTTTGTTGCAAGTTTTCCAGAACCGAAAGCTGCTTGCTAATACATCTTAACTCAAAAAGCTGACAAGTATTCGAACGAATCGTGTGATCCTTAAACTAGTGATTTGACCCGGTTGGTCTATAATCGGGTAACCGAACCGAACCGAAAGAAATCCGGTTAACCGATTGAATAAAATGCTTAATTGGTTAATCCGAGATAATCGGTTGATAGTCGGGTAACCAGTTAATCCGACATAATCGGGTATGCAGTTAACCGATTATAAAAATGGTTGTGCTACGTAACAAGTTTCGCATGATAGAGGCGCAGGTGCAAGAAGTTAATTAATACGCTTTTGCTCTTAATATAATTTACTAAACATTCGCTCAAATTACTTACTGAACCTTCGCTCAAATTAATTACCGAGTCTTGCTCAAATTATTTATTAAATCTTGTTTAAATTGTTTTTTTTATACATCTTGCTGAAATTACTTACTAAACCTTCGCTCAAATTGTTTATATAGCTTACTAAACCTTTGCTCAAATTACTTACTAAACCTTTGCTCAAATTGCTTACTAAACCTTTGCTCAAATTATTAATTAAACCTTTGCTCAAATTATTTATTCTTTTGAATAAGAATACGAGTAGCATTGCTCCACGTCATCTCAGTTTTTGCAGCATTAAGACCACCCAAGACATCTTCTGGGGTATCATAGCCACCTTTAACCATCACTTTATTGGTTATATATGTTTTAAATTTTAGAAATTATTTGCGGGTGGCTAGTAAGAAAAGAAAGAGTGGCAAACAGGTGCTACTATTCCAAAGGTTTTATTTATTGCTGGGAGACCCCGGTATTGGTAAATTTTATATTGCCGGTATGATTGCTCAATATTTGGGTAAGCAATTCATAAATATTAATTTTGCTTCCGCTTTCGAGAGAGTTAGTAAAATCAAAAATTTGTAAATGATCAATATGATCGGAATGATCACGATAGCCACAGAAACCAACCCAGAATATAATATTTGAATTATAGCGTTAATGTACTAGCCACTTTTATTATATGTTCTTTCGTTGCTTCAATATGCTCAGACATAGATTCTGTACAGTCCAGAACAAAGCAAAGATCAAAGTTCATTGACTCTTCAATATTAATGATTGCCTTTGACACATTATTTCTCTGTTTTTTCGTAAATATGAAACTCTATCTATTAATGTTGATTTACTACTAATTTGGCCTACTTCATCTTCGTAACGCCTAAGAAGTTCTTCTAAAAATTTCATATTGTTTGCGCTATGATCATATCCTGTTTTTTGATTCATCTTATAAACATCGATACAAAAACAATTTAGTATAATTCATTTGTGTAGGAGGTAAATAAATGGATCTACCTGCATAGTGTTACCAAATATAACTTACTAAACCTTCGCTTTTTTTATATTTACATATTAACGCTGGGTTTTTTTGACTAATATAAATTTTTTTCGTTTTCACCTTTAAATTCCTTACTAAACCTTTGCTTAAATTATTTTTTATACAACTTATTAAACTTTCGTTTAAATTATTTTTTTAAACTTTTGCTTAGATTTTTTTTTCGTGGTCTATCCACAATACTTCTTTCTGGCTATCTATTATAATTAAGCAAAAGAACAAGAACTTTGAAAAAAATCGTTAGATTTAATTGTTTTTTCACGTATAGTAAGATATTGATCCAGTTCTATGGCTTGTATTAATTCCAATAGTTTGTAAATTTAAAAAATAAAACGGTATTAGAAGCAGTATCACATTAAAATAAATTATAATAAGGAAGATCATATAAGTAAGTGTATTCGAATTTTAAATAAATAATATTTATATATTGCTTATTTGTCTTTTTAATCCCCTTATTATGCGAGATTATGTGAATAGATTAGAAATTCTGACCTGATTGCTTGATAATTCGGGTCAACCGAATTAACCGATTAGAAATTCTGCTTGGTTGCTGAATAACTCGGGTCATCTGAGTTAACTGAGATAATTCCGGTTAACCCGATTAGAATCGGGTAAACCAGCTCGGGTAACCGATTGATGTTTTTGTTCTCGGATCAAAACACTACCTTAAACTTCGTTCCACTTTTCATCATTTCACGGAAAATAGGCCAATACTGCTTATTTTTTTGTTCCTGATATGATTTGTCTTTGGAACCCTGAATAAATGTCCACTCTGCCTTAATCATTACATTTGTTAACATTTTTATAAAAGAGCGAAGTGGTTTTTCAATAGCTATACCATTCCATCTTACTTTATAGTTGTGCCCTGAGATACTCATACTCGACATCACAAGTGCATGTGCACTTACTAACTCTTTCTTGGCTTCGTAATCGGCAAGTATATTTAGGCTATCTTCAGAGTGCCCCTTTGTCTTAACTAGTCTCAACTGTAGATCTTTTGTTTGAACTACTTCTACTAAAGTTGCTACTAGGCCTCTGTTTTTTGTCTTTAGCCACTCTCTTGCCATTTTTTTATTTAGGCCTTTTTCTATTGCCATAATTGCACCATTACTGTCCATGACAATTTTTACTTCCTTTCCTTTTGGCACTACTAGTAATGCTACAAGTATAGCAACAAACTCTGCTCTCGTAGATAAGAACCACTACCTTGCTGCTAGTGCGAACTGTCTTATTACCTGTCCTTCTTCATCTACTTGAACTATACCCATCATCTTGGAGCCAGTACTCTGTTCTTCCCCTAGTGAGCCATCCGTATAAAAAGTAAAACTCTTATTTTCTAATTCTATATTTTCTATTAAGTATTTAACTAATCTATTTCTATAATATTCATCACTAACTATTAATTCTATTAAATGATTTTTCCAGCTTTTAACCGCAATTTCACAATACTCATGTTTTTTAATTCTCTTTACTTCTCTATTCTCTACTATATCTCTTTTTTCTAATTTCTATCTAACTA
>QKWP01002207.1:45231-58227 GCA_003550325.1 Gigaspora rosea
GACCAGAACTTGGTCCTTAAATCATATAAAAATGTAATATATTTATATAGGGCTTAAGTTAACAATGGATTTATTTGATTTGGGAGGCTTATTTAGATTTTATATTTAGTAGTCCTTTTATACACTATGATTTAAGGACCGAGTCCAGGACGATCCAAGGACCAGACTCATAACCGAACTTACAATTTAACATTTCTGCCTAATTGTCTTCAGATACAACAATATTCATATATAATGGCATACTTATAAGACACGTTTAAAGTTGTGTACATATTTCTGTCACACGATTTACTCTTTGCTAAGACTTTTATAAATCTCTCTCGCAATTTAATTAAATTAAAATAAATTGCAATAAATCATATTAAAAATGAATAATCAACCACGGAACATATTACCTAGTATTCCATTAATGGAAGTAACAGAAAGTAATGAATACCTTACCCGTAGGTGCGAAAAATCTAAACAGCTAATGCGCGAAAAATGCGCTATAGAATCAGATGAACAGCGAGATAAGAGAAATTCCCAAAATGCTTTAAATATATGCAGAAAACATGCATTAGAGACTTCTGATGAAAACCTTAATCGACGTCAAAATGATTCAGCTCAAAAAAGAAAACGAAGGTTAGGACAATGTATCGAACTCGAATCTATAACCACTGAACTGCTTTCTGCATACGACAGAAAGCTGCTTCGTAACTTTAGCACCACAATGAATAAGCTTAGCAACAAACTCTGCAATGTATATAATGAGCAATTTCCATCGATTGAACTTGTTCAGGGAGAATGTCGACGCTGCAATAGAGAAAAGAGCACACAAAAAAAGTTCTCTGCCGAAAACAATATGGACCCTAGTATGTTAAATTATTAATATACAATATTGTCAATTATACCTTAAACTGATAAGCAAGCAAATTTGTATACGAATTTTTGGTCAAAATTATTTTTTGCAAGTACAACTTACATAAATCACAATATAATTATAGGCAGTATTATTACTAATCAGATTACTTTAAAAGAGCTTTTAACCAATCACAATTTAAGCTATCTTTAATGGCATCTTGTTTTATTTTCGGTAAATAATTTAGTAAAAGTCACATGCATACGTGTCGATCGGATTTAAAAATTTTATCCGATATTCGAAAATTCTAAACGACTCATCCATAGATGGTCGGTCACATGACATTATATGCGATAGCTTTTTGCGGGCAAATTTCCTCAAAAACTTTAAGGGATAATATTGGGCATAATGATACTAAAATGTCATCGATGTTTGGGTTAATGATTGGCGTCACTGCTGTGACTACTGTAACTACTGCAACATATTAATTGAATCTTATTTGATTAATTATGTTGCGGCAGTGACGTTGTTCAATAACCTGAACTTCAGGGCCATTCTGGTTCAATTTCGATAGATTATATGTTTAATTAGTTTAACTAACAACATTGAATTTATATCAATGCTTTTTTAGGTGATGTGCCCCAAGAACTTCAGAATCTTACTGAAGTCGAGGAAATGTTGATCGCTCAAGTCTTTACTGTCGTATCGGTTTACAACCTTCGTGGAGGCCAATATGCATACTGTAGAAACGTTATTAATTTTCCACAAGACGTGCAGGAATTTGCAACTCGCCTTCCACATCATCTATCTTCGTTGGATATGCTTATCGTGCAGTGCAATTCTTCAGATCAGTCTGCTTTTCGTGATTTTCAAGTACGCCGAGATAAGATTTCTAGAGCTCTTCATTGGTTAAAAGAGAACAATGTTTTTTATTGTAACATTGAAATTGCTAATGACGTTTTACAATCATTGCCCGAGAATGATACAATAATTGATCAACTTTCAGAGGCCTCAAACAGTCAGAAATTATATAATGGGCAAACAGATAATTTAGATGTTAATGAAAATGAAGATAGTGAAGATTTTATCTCACAAACCTTTGTCCCTGTTCTTCCTCCTGGATGTAGCGAAAATAATGCAATAAATAATGCATTAAATCGTATGCAACACAGTCAACTACAATATGATTATCCAATCGTTGACTGGCCCCATATAGAAAGCACACCAATTGATGAGTTCCACACTGTAGGGTATATAGCACATGCATTTCCTACTCTTTATTTCCAAGGCAATGCTGATTTTCATGCACATCGGGTAAAGGAGTAAAACCAGCAGAGTACTTTCAACATCTTCTCAAATATAAAGACAGTCGATTTGCTAATCATCCACGTTGGCGGTACTTCGCTTTAAATTCCTTGATAAGATGGAGGGCATTGGCAGAAGGACGAATATATGTTAGACAGAATTTAGAGGAGGGCCAACTTACTGAAGCTGAGATCCAAAAATTGTTGCAAAGTGATGTTCACATGGCGGATAGAGTGGTGATGTTTGGAGAAGGATTAAGAGGTACTCGTTAGTATTGGATGAGGCGTCGTGCAGAACTGTCTGATATAATAAAGCAGTTAGGCAGTCAAGGAATAATATTCTTCACCTTCAGTGCAGCAGATATGCACTGGCCCGAGCTCCATGACTTGATGCCTAATAGTAGAAATATCGCTAAAGAGACAGAGCAAGATGCTGCTAAGCGACGACGTCAAAATCTAATCGACAATCCACATATTGCAGCTTGGTTTTTTGAGAAGCGATTCAAGGTATTCTTTGAAAAAGTTTTAATACCAAAATGGGAATTGGTTGAATGGTGGTATCATTATGAATGGCAGCATCGTGGAAGCGTTCATATTCAAGGTGTTGCAATTCAAAAGGAGGCGCCAGAAATTAAATGGGAAGATATAAGGGCAAATTATGAACAAATAGAGGAAGTAATACACTACCTGGATTCATTGGTCACAACAGTTAACCCAGAACTAAATGCACCGGCGCCCACTCGTCATCCATGCCAAAAACGTTCTAAAGAAATTGATGATGGAATACAAGATTATACAGAACTCATAAACAAATTGCAATGGCACACACGTTGCAGTGCCTCATATTGTTTAAGAGTCAATAAGCAAATGGATCAGCAATCCTGTAGATTTGGTTTTCCCAAGAAATTGAATGACAAAACTTTTGTGCAGTTTGATAATCGTGGTCATCCAGAATTAATAACAGCCAGGAATGACCCCCTTATTAATCCACATAATCACCTCCAACTTCAGGGTTGGAGAGTGAATGTCGACTTGAAACCCGTACTTACAACACATGCAGCCTTATAGTATATCTCCAAGTACGCAAGCAAGGCTGAACCACATTCTTTGGCTTTTTCTGAAATTTTAGACAGAGCTCTTGGTGCTAGTAACCCTAACAGCCCATCAACTGTTGCATTTCAAAAATTGCTTCTTCATACCGTATCAGAACATGACTACTCGGCCCAAGAAACTTGTCATCTTCTCCTTGGGATTCCTCTATATCATAGTAGTCGAAACTTCATTACCCTGAACCTTAATAAAGAGGCACCTCGGTGGCTCCGTGGTAGTGGGAATATACAAAAAAACAAATAATAGCGGAAAAACTGGTCTTTCACCTTTGCAGCTTCATTGGAATCGATCGGTCGACCTTCACGATCTTTCCCTTTTTAGATTGTATCTACAATTTAAATTTGTCAAAGGGAAATAGGTAAAATGTAATAAAAATAATATAGTACGCATATGGTCTCGTCCTTCTTCCCTTCGAAATGGACCCTACTGGGAAGACTTTTGCCGTACAAAAGTTCTTCTTCATGTTTGCTATCAGAGTCTCAAGCAGCTCACTAATGGCAATACGCTTTCATGGGAAGAATTATATGAACTTCATCTAGTAGAGATTAACAACGATCCTAATGACATAATCGGTCCTGCAATAGACAACCTTGAAGAATATAGTAACGATGAAGATGAAGACGATATAGAAGACCTTGAAGAAGGTGAAGAAGAGAAAATTCGGCCTAGTTGGATGTCCTTGTCTGAGATAGGCCCAAATCCACACATCAATGCTTCCTCTGATCTCGGCTCCTGTGATGTAGATGTGAATTTTGACTGGGTTGGTGAGAGTCAGCGGTGGTATCCTAACTTCGAAGATTTTGATACTTTTATTCAGCATGCACGTGATAACGCCACTGTCTCAGAAATTGAGGTGTCTGCTTTTATTACAATTAATCGTGAAACACTAAATAAGAAACAAAGAGCAGTATTTGAACGGATAGAATCTCATTATAGTGTAACACTCTCGGGTCAACAAATAGAACCATTGTTAATTATAGTAATGGGCACTGCAGGAACTGGAAAGTCTCATGTCATTAAGGCAATTAGGGCAAGACTTCAAGAAATGGAAAAAGAAAATAATTTATATGAGAATAACATACCTGTCATAATAGTACTTGCACCAACCGGTGTAGTGGCCTTTAACATTAATAGTGCTACTATCCATTCTATTCTCTCTATCCCAATTGCTATTAAGAATTTTGAATTGACAGGTGAACGGCTAAAACGGCTCCAAAATAAACTAAAAAATGTGAAGTATGTTATTATCAACGAGATGAGCATGGTTGGACGCCGTCTTCTCTCTTTAATCGATTTAAGACTTCATCAAGCCTTTCCAGAATATCATAACATTCCTTTTGGTAGTAGTTATATAGTTCTTGTAGGTGACTTCGATCAACTCCCTCAAGTATGCGATCTTCCAATGTATGCCAAAAATTCTCGTCCATCAGACTCCTTATCAGAAGATGGACGCATGATTTATAGCCAATTTCAGGAAATCTATAAACTTGAAGTTGTGCAACGTCAAGCTGGTGAATCTGTAACGCAACGTCAATTTAGAAATATTTTGCTACGTCTGCGCAATGGTGAATCAACCCAATCAGACTGGAAAGAGCTAATGACACGACTTCCAGAAAACTTACCTCGATCAGAGCAGGAATTTTTTTTAAACTCCACTTGTCTTCTACCGAAATGGGATGATGTTGATGAGTTTAATATCAACAAGCTTCGTATACTAAATCGACCTGTTGCTAGGATTAGCGCCGTTCATAGTGGAGGTAGTGAGACTAAAAAAGCTGACTCGAATGAGGCGAAGGGCCTTGAATCTGAGATTTTATTGGCAAAGGGTGCACGTGTTATGCTTGGTGCAAATCTATGGACCACTGCTGGCCTGGTTAATGGAGCAATAGGAACAGTTGAAGATATTATTTTCAAAGATAGCGAACCTACTTCTCTTCCTATTGCTGTACTAGTGGCTTTTGAGAAATACAACGGACCTACTATTACCACTCCTGAAGGTATTCAGGTTGTTCCAATTACCCCTATACAACGCACATGGGATGGTAAGTCTGGAACATGTTCACGTATGCAGATTCCTCTCTTCCTTGCGTGGGCAATCACAGTGCATAAGTCACAAGGTCTAACCTTGTCAAAAGCTATAATTGATCTTGGAAAAAACGAGTTTGCAGCTGGCCTATCATTCGTCGCAATATCTTGTGTTCGTTCGCTTAGTGACATAATTTTCAAACCTTTTATATTTGAAAGACTTCAGCGTATAAAAAAATATAAGAGGCTTCGTGAACGGGTCCTTGAGAAAGAACGATTAGTGAGTAAATAAATAAGAAATGATAACGAAATCATAACTGATGATACTGTCCTTGCCAAATATTTTCTTCGAATCAAGCTTAAAATTTTTTTGAATCTTAAAATTGAACGATGTTATGAATACCTTATAAAGTAAATGCAGGTAATATGACGAATATGAGTATTTTGACGAATTGTGCATATTACAAAGAAACAGGATTTTTTGCCAAGTAAACCTAATTTTTCTTACTAAGTAAAGTTGGTTATTCCCTTGCAATTCGGTTATTGTGATACAGAAAATTGATTTACTACGCCAAAACGAAAAAAGCTATTAGAAAAAGGGCATTCGAATTTTACTAAAATTCGAAAGTAGAAAATGGTGTGTTGAATAATTTTACTTAGTAAGTAAAATTAGTTTTATCTGGAAAAAATATGATTCTTAACTAAAGAAAAAATGCTAAAGATAATCGACATTTTTTTACCCTGATAAAATTAAGTATAGTCTTCTAAGTAATAAATAAAGTGATTTTTTATATCTACAAAAAGTAAAAAGGGTCTAGAATAGCATTAAATTAAATAAAAAGTTAAGGATATAAAGATTTTACTATTGAATTCGTGTACTCACATTTAATCTGTAGTATTGACGCTTCTTACCTTTTAATGTTGTTATATACTGGTAAGAAAACTAAAAGTGATTTTTTTTTTGAATCAAAAAAAAAAAAAATTGAAGCGCACATGTACGTACCACTGTATATACTATTTAAGTAATTAATAGTGATCTTTGTGGCTTATTGTTATGAACTGTTTTTGTATAAAAAACCATAATACGTGTATATTAGAAAAAAATTTTTTTATATCGATGATTACACCAATAACAAATAAGCAGTTTTTGTTTTTTTTTTTTTGTACGTATGTTATTATTTTTTTATTTTTTTAATATGAGTAATTAATAGTGATCTTTGTGGCTTATTGTTATAAACTGTTTTTGTATAAAAAACCATAATACGTGTATGTTAGAAAAAAATTTTTTTATATCGACGATTACACCAATAACAGATAAGTATCAGTTTTTTTTGTTTTTTTTTTCTTTTTTGTATGTACGTTATTATTATTTTTTTTTAATATTACGCCTAATTTAGCCAATAAGCATTGTATGTACTATTTAATAATAGTGATCTTTGTGGCTTAGCCTTATGTTGTTTTGTACTGTATAAAAAAAAATTTTTTTATTTAATTATTTTATATTGACGATTACACCAATAACAGATAAGTATCAGTTATTGTTTTGTTTTTTTGTTGTTTTTTTTGAGCGTACGTGTATGTTTTATTTTTTTTATAATATTACGCCTGATCTAGCCAATAAGCATTGTATGTATTTATGTTACACCTGATCTAGCCAATAAGCATCAGGAATTTGTTAACACACAGACATCAGGATCACTATTGCTCCGTCTGTAATGTCCTTTGGACAATTATTTTATATTGACGATTACACCAATAACAGATAAGTATCAGTTATTGTTTTGTTTTTTTGTTGTTTTTTTTGAGCGTACGTATATGTTTTATTTTTTTTATAATATTACGCCTGATCTAGCCAATAAGCATTGTATGTATTTATGTTACACCTGATCTAGCCAATAAGCATCAGGAATTTGTTAACACACAGACATCAGGATCACTATTGCTCCGTCTGTAATGTCCTTTGGACAATTATTTTATATTGACGATTACACCAATAACAGATAAGTATCAGTTATTGTTTTGTTTTTTTGTTGTTTTTTTTGAGCGTACGTGTATGTTTTATTTTTTTTATAATATTACGCCTGATCTAGCCAATAAGCATTGTATGTATTTATGTTACACCTGATCTAGCCAATAAGCATCAGGAATTTGTTAACACACAGACATCAGGATCACTATTGCTCCGTCTGTAATGTCCTTTGGACAATTATTTTATATTGACGATTACACCAATAACAGATAAGTATCAGTTATTGTTTTGTTTTTTTGTTGTTTTTTTTGAGCGTACGTATATGTTTTATTTTTTTTATAATATTACGCCTGATCTAGCCAATAAGCATTGTATGTATTTATGTTACACCTGATCTAGCCAATAAGCATCAGGAATTTGTTAACACACAGACATCAGGATCACTATTGCTCCGTCTGTAATGTCCTTCGGACAATAACTTTACTTTAAAATGAACCCTAACACTAACCCCTAACCCTAAAAAATGCACCCCAAAAAAAATTATTTTTTGAGATTTTATATTATAATTTCATTTTGATCTGGATTTTATTATGATCTCTCACATTTATTGTTAAAAAGTGTTAGAATATGTGTAAATCAAATAAAATGAATCTGATACTTATAAAGCCATACCAATTTAATTCATTTCTTTGACTATCAGGTGCACTTACTGTAATGTTAGAAAATATTGGATTTCATGAAAATTTGATATAGCACAAATTATATTAGTACTTTCTAAAGATACAGAAGAAAATATTTCTATACGATTATCTTCGTCAAGAAATACAGTTAATTCCACTTCAAAAAAACCATCAAGACCAGTTAGTAGGTTTTGAAAGCCTTTGGCTTGTAAAGAGCGTGCCATTTATTACGTAATATTTTTTACTTAGTAGCCACCTCTACCCATGTATGGTGTGATCATTTTATCTAATTCTGATTAATTAATATAGTATATAGATGTGATCACTACCTCTGGCCATGCATCTATAGTAAAAATTACGTAATAAATAGCATGCCCCTAATGGGTCCAAATTATTTTTATTTTTCTGAAGAAAATCTTCCAGTTCTTTTGACCTTAATGTTAAAGTACATAGAAGTTTTCCAAACCCTTTTGTTTAGCGATATTTTTTAGGGACTTCTTTTTCGGTGAGTTTTTTCTGTTAAATCTAATAATAATCAATTATTAGTGATAGTAACAGATATTCGTATCAATCAAGGTTTTCTGCTAGCTGGCATGTCAAAAGAAAGCAATTTCAACAAGTGTGAGGGCGTCATATCAAAAATTTGGAAATATAATTTGGCATGTTTAGTTCTTGCCAGAATGAATGAAATGCAGTTGTACCTCAAACCAGACCAGAAAGAACGGGGCCTAGCAGAGAAGGACCAGAGAATTGCATCAGTGTTAGGGAAGAGATTTACACTGGGGTGTGCAAAAATCCTTAGAGACCAGAATCTTTTCTACATACAACAACTGCTAGACATTCAGAAAAGAAGGATGTTAACATGGCAACAGTTTAGAGTAAATAAAAGACAGTCATGCAAAGGCAGAAAGGCGAAATGGTACATGATATTAGAGAAGGAGATCTTGAAGGAAACGGTAAACAGAGAAGTAAAAGAAGAATTCAAGGCAGGACCAGTAAATAAATTAGCCATAAAGATAAAGCTTAGAAAGCTAGATGAAGACCTCCAGAAAAGAGAATAGATTCTAGTGTCACGAGAAAGCGACCAATGCGAAGTAAAACGGATAATCAGAAAAAAAAAAGAAAAGGTTCTACAAAGCATTGGGTTCAGGAATCACAAGAGGTTTTAGTAGTAAAAAGGTGTGAGGGTTACAACTGTAACGAAAGAAAGAAGCACCAAGCATGTGAAGAATGGATCAAGAGGAGTGGGGTAATAGGGTTCTGCCCACTAAACCGCACTCGATCAGCGAAAGAAAAATAGATGTAAGTATAGGTTCAATACTAAGATAGAGTAGGAGGAAAAAAGTTGAGAGTAATAACATGGTAAAGCTTCTGCAATGTGTGGAAGAGATACAAGAAGTAGGAATTGAATTAGTTAAAAATCAGAAGCTTAGTTTAGTGTTAGAAGAATTAATTTTTAGAAAATACAAAAAAAATAGATTAGAAGATAGAGGGAATTTGGTATTTTTTACAGATGGCTCCTTGGTGAGATCAGCAATAGAAGAAGAAAGGAAAGCTAGGATAGGAGCAAGTTGGGTACAAATAGGTAAAAATAAAGAGGAAACTATAGATACAGATTATATGGGTACCCAGAACTGGCCTTCATCTACCAAGTTAGAGCTTTTGGCAATTTGGTTAGCTCTGTTAACAGTTCCAGAGAAAGCAAAAGTATACAAATAAATATGAACAGTGAGGTAGCAATAAGCAGTATCAGAAGAGGTAGCAAGGGCTATACAAGTAGATCCTAATTGCGACAAAAGAATCAGAATCTAACAAGAAGCATCCTTAAAGTAGTCAAAATAAAAGAGATTCAACTTTCATTAATTAAGATCAAAGGGCATAGTGGAGTAGTATGGAACGAAGTAGCAGACCAACTAGCTAAAAAAGGTTCAGAAATAATAGACCAACAGAGATGTATAACAGAAGTGCCCTTAATATGGAGTATAGAGATATACTGAAAGGATAAGAAGGTAGAACAGCCGGTACACCAGTTTTTAAAAGTCGTAATGAATCTTAGAACAGAACTAGAATGGCGCCTAACGAAAGCAATCTCGAAAGAAGACCCACAAGATAAAGATCTGAAGTTCAAGTGGTCACTTTTGTGAAACAGGATCAAAAGGCAAAATGTGATAAGATGCACCTCAATGAGAAAAAACAAAAGATTGAGTGGCCTATTTAAGTGTCTCCAAGAGAAGCTACCTGTGCTAAGAATTCTAGAAAAGCAAAGCAAGAACATATACAAAAACAATAGATGTATAAGTTGTAAGGACGGAAAAAAAAGAACCAAGATCATTTGTTACAATGCCCCAAATACAAAGAACTGCGGTGTAATTTAGAAAATACAGTAATTCAAACGGCATGGACAGGGGTGCCAGTAGCTCTACGACAAATGGACAACAAAGATTAGCTCAAAAAGGCCTTGTGGGCATCACACAAGAAGAATGAATAAATACAAAGAAGGGTCTGGTAAAAGGCTTGGTGAGCGAGGATGCATTTAAGAGAATTCTACTAATCTTGAACGGGAAGGTTAAAGAAGCCACATATTTCTGCGATTGTACAAGTATCATAGCATAGAACATTTTTTATGAAGAAATTTGGCAAACAAGATGTGAAGAGGTAATCGAATGGAAAAAAGCTAATGGAATTAGTAAAAGGTTTAAGCTAAAAAAAAAGAGGAAAGAAGAAGCCAAGGGTTTATAAGGAGAAAAAAAAAAAGACAAAGAGAAACTCCACAAAGAAAACAAGGAAAAGGAGCAGGAAGAAACCTATAGGAGGAAAAAGCTTCTAGAAGAAGCAATCAAAGTGTTAATTTCAAAAGAAGAAAAGCCATTTTGGTATGGCTTGTAGGCGAGTCTGACACGCCTTCTATCTGAACCAAGGTTCAATAGTGCGGCAGGTCACATCTGGGTACCTGGAGGGAAACTGGGTAATGTCAAACTTAAATATTAAGTAATACAATTCTCTTAATAAAAAGTGTTGGCGAGACTGCCTAAGTTTTAAAAAAAAAAATAGCTAATTAACTTATTTGTTAGAATGAACTCTTTCTAACGATCACTTGAACCAAATTACCAACGGAAGAAGAACAAGAAGTTTTTTTGTTAGAGAGTTACTATACTTAAAGTATAGTAGAATAACACAGGAAAACGGTTTTTATAAAGGTCAACCGCCTTCCCAGAGACTCCTTTCTATATTCAATATGCAAGCCAAAAGCATACTTTTACAAGATAACTGGCAGAAGGTGGAGCCCTTGTACGAGAAATTTTGGTATAGATTAAAGTTTTTTTCATCAATGAAATATCCTGTGGTAAAACAATAGGGAACAATAAAAAAATGAGTTTTTCCAACTATACCTTCTCCTTTAAATTTCTTTCAAGTATTGTCTCACTTTCCTTTGGGTTTTTTCAAAATTTTTACCAAAAAGTGAGAATCCTGGCTTACTCCCTCCAAAGGATTAGTAGTGTTTACTCCTTCCAAATTGGGAAAGTTCCTAGTTCAGAACTGATAGCGTCACGTATTAAGTTTGGTTGCTACATATACATTAACAATAAATGGCGTATTAGGAATCTTGAAGAGCACGTAAAGAAATTTCTTATCATTGTTATTTGTTTTAGTTTTAGTTTATTCTACATGTATATATAACACTTCGGTAGACTTTAGTTTTGTAGTGTTATATAGTTTTTACCATTTATACTAGACGTGTTAGCATCTACAGTTTTTATTCTTTCTTTGCTTTTTTTTTGGTTTTTTTTTATTTTCTTTCTTTTGGTTGTATTTCTGGTTGGTTTTTTGGCTATTCGTTTAGGTATTGTCACTCTTTTAGTCTTTTCTCTTTTTTTTTATTCTTCTTTATGAGAAGCTCAGGGAAGAAGTTTTTAGGAGGAATGGATTCTGTGGTTGGTATCTGAAACCAGGCGATGCTATACTTCTTGTTGTTGGGAAAGACCACACTTGGGTATAAGCAAACCATTTTCAGTGCAGTAGCCGACTTGGGTACTCGTTTGTAGAAAGCCGGGTTAATGTCTATCATTAATGTTAAAATCGTGTATTATATAGCTTTTATATAATACTCTAATAAAGGTGCGGCAGGTTAGGGTGATGACAGATATTACATAATATTTTAGGGAGGGAGGGGAGTCTCAGATATCTTATGTTAAATATAGAAGTTCATAATAGCCAATCAAATTGCTCTTATATAGAGGGAAGGAGATAGGAGTATAGTAAAATTATATTACATAATATATGTCATCACCGTTATGAAGTGAAAAAATAAAACCTTATTCGTTACATACTGTATACTATATTTGATCTATACAGATCTTTTTTTACAGAAGACGTACAAAGAGTTGAAGAATACTATTATATAGTTTAATTGATAATCCGCCTATTAACTGGAAAATAGCAAAATATGGTATGCTTTTATCTAAAAGTTTTTTTCTTACTAAGTTAATGATACATGTCCACTAATTGAAAGTTGTAGAGCTCGTCAAGACGCATCTAATGGTGGTTAGATCATCTAAACCGGCCCAGTGGATAGTGAGTTATCGTCGAAAAACAATTGGCTGACTATATAAAATCCGTAATGGAAATTATATATGAAAATCACTATAGGCGAAATGTGGCGTGCTTCCATCTAAAACTTTTTTCTTACTAAGTTAATGATATATGCTTACTAATTAAAAGTTGTAGAGCTCTTCGAGATGCATCAAATAGTAGTTAGATCATCCAAATTGGCCTAGTGGATGGCAAGATATCATCAAAAAACGATTGGCCGACTATATAAAATCTCTATATAAACAAACATTGTTTATATTGTTATATTTGTATAATTTTAGTATAATCTTAAAATATTAGTATTAGGAAAATATCGTAGAAATATTAAGAATAGTATAAATTTTATTGAAGCAATAAATCTGTAGTATTAGTTTTATTAGAAAAACTTTTCTCTGTTCTTAAAAAGGAGTTATTTTTATTAATAACTTGTTATTATAACTTGTTATTATAACTCATTATTATAACTCGTTATTATAACTC